>PVJA010040679.1:0-18348 GCA_004027025.1 Myocastor coypus | reverse complement strand
CCTCCTCCTCCACGTCCTCCTCCCGCCCCACCTGCCCTCCTTCTCCTTTCGGCTTCGGGAAGCGTCGGGATCCGTAGGCGAGGAAATAACGACCCCTGCAGTTGCATTGCGGAAAATCTCGGCAACCGCGGCGCTAGTAGCCGGCCGTGGAAGAGAGGGAGCTGGGGGTTCTAGGGAGCCCAGGAATGTAGCCGAGGAGCAGCAAAGCGCGCGCACGACGTGGGGAACCCAGGGGGTCCGCCGCGCGCCCAGCCCCCAGCGCCCGCGGGAGCATTCGGTATACCGGACGTCCGGATACCGAACCCAGCCCGCGGTGCAGGCGGCGCGCTCGTCCTGGGCGAGCAGCGGGGGGGTCGGCAGAGGCAGCTGGCGGCCGGCGGTTCCGGACGATAATCCCTGCCTCTCTGTCTCTCTCTCTGTCTCCCTGCCTGCTGTGCCTGCTCCTTCGTCCACCCCCGGAAGCTGGAGGACACCGACTCCCAGCGGAGCAGCCACCCTCGGACCATGCCCCGGTGAGGGCGGTGGACTTCGAGCGCAACTCGCCGCGCACTGCCGGGGCTGAGCCTGCGAACTGCGAGCTGCCGCGGCCAGGATCTGCACGGCGGGGCCCGGCGCGGGGCTATCGTCTATGTCTTCTTGGGGCGCCAGGCGGATCGGGGTCTCGGTTTTGCAGGAAGAGTCCAGCGCCGGTGGCTTCTTCAGGTGGCTGCCACCGCTGCTAGTGCTTCCACCGTTGTTGGCGCGAGGAGCGGCGACGCGGGAGCGCGGAGACCTCGGGGACAGCGAGGCGTCGGACATGTGTCAGCACATCTGCGGCGCACACCCGTCGAGCCCGAGGGCAGTTTTGCCGGAACAATTCAAACTGCGATATTGATCTTGGGGGTGACCGTCCCTGGCCGGCTGTCGGGTGGGCGTGCGAGTGTGCGCTCGCCTGAGAGTGTGTGCGTGTGTGTATGTGCGTGTGCCGCGTGGGGCTCCCCCCCGTCCCCCCTGTTTTCCCGTCGAGTGATGCACTTGGAATGAGAATCAGAGGATGGAAATAGTCTGGGAGGCGCTTTTTCTTCTTCAAGCCAATTTCATCGTCTGCTTATCAGGTACGGGACTGGCCGGCGGCATGGGCGGGTTTGGGTTATATTGTGGTATTTGGCGCGTCTGGGGTTGTCTCCTGTGTAAATATGGGGCGGGAAAGGAGGGGGTGGCAGACCCCTTCGGTTCTCAGGCTTTGCTGTTTTGAGAATCAAAACCCTTTTAAAGCCCAAGGGTGTGTGTGTGAGAGAGAGAGAGAGAGAGAGAGAGAGAGCGCGCGCGCGCGTCCGAGGCGGGGGTAGGATCGGTGCGGAGTCCTGGAAGGGGGAAGCGGTGGGGATGGAGAACGCGGAGGCAGATGGGCGTTGAGTTTCCACTCCTTTCCTGGCTGAGAACTCTGGCGCCGAAATCCGAGCACTTGGCAACCCCCACCTCCATCCCCTGGCTTTGAAAGTTCCCCAAACTCGGTGATTCCTCGCTGGCAAAATGGATGCAGAATCCTGCCCTGGTATCCGTGCCTTGGCATCTGTGCCTGGCATCTGTGCACTTCCAAGAGACTGCGGGCAGGATGCGGGATTGTGTGGCGGGTCCGTCTCCGTCCAGCAGAGACCAGAAAGATGTCCAAGTCCTTTATGCCTTCCCCGAGACATTTAGGTTGTGGTACCTGAAAGCGGCTGGCATGCCCGCCTCCACCCTAAATTTAAAAATAAATGAATAAATAAATAAATAAATCCTGAGATAACGTCTCCAATGCCCCTTCAGATCCTGATCGTTTTTAATTCCCAGTAGCAAGGATGTGCTGGTTCAGATAGTGAGCTGAACCGGTGAACCCGTGCCTTGTGCTTGCCTGAGGTTCAGGAAGCAACTGAGAACCCGGGGCATCGAGGTGGGTGAGGCCAGCCTTGAGTCTGTCTGTGCCTGGATGGATGTTTGTGGGTTCGGAGAAATCCTGATTTTCTGAGCTGTGTCTTTCTTGGTGCAGGAAATTGGGGATGGGAGGGAGCTGCGAGGAGAAGCCCTAAGACGGCAGTCTTCCCCACTTCCTGGCTCCTCCACTTGGCCAGCACCCGCTCCTTTTTCTTCCCGCCTGGCACTTAAGCACCCAGGGCAAAGCCTCTTTGCTCTGCCTGCATTCCCTCTGCAGAATTGGGGACTGAGCCAAGTTCCCATGAAGTCACCAGAAGCAGAGAGCAGGAGCCTTGTCCCCTTGAGCAGATTTCACTGCAATACCACTGAGCTGAAAGGGCAGTTGTAACCATCTCCTCCCCATAGAACCAGCCCTGATTCTGGATATTCAAAAGCCTTCTCTCCACCCTTCCTCTGGACCCAATTCCGAGCGCCACTATTTAGCCTCTATTCTGTCCTCAGGAGACAGGCGTAAGACTCTTTTACCTGAAATCATCCTGTTTGTGACTTTGCCACCCTGCTACAAATGTGCCTCTGTGAACTCCCTTGTGTCCCTTGGCAGACAAGAAAAAGTGTCCTGGGGTCACCCCAAGTCCTCCAGCAGAAGCTCCCTTACTCTATCCTACATTTATGAATCAGAACATCCCAGATGATGTGGAAGGATCCATAGCAGTCGAATGCTCACAGATGGCCTTGGGCGCATCTCATCAGTTCACAGTTTACGTTTCCCTCTTCTGCATATGTATTTCAAACTCTTCCTCTTTCCCCAGAATGTCTCACTCGTTATAAAACAGCCCTGTTCTGCCTCCTTCCAGAGTCATCAATAATTTTCAAGGCAGACAAATAAATGGTCTGTATCCCTTTAAGATCTCCAAAGAGGTAATATCCTCAGCGATTCTGGATTTCCCCCTGCAGCCTCTTTGTCCCCAGCTTTCACCCTGTATTTGCCAGGCCAGGCCATAAGGAAAGAATCTGAGAAAAAAAAAAAATCTGTTCTCAGCCTCTGGAAGAGGCTGTAGTGGGATGCCTCCCGTCGCTGTATTTGATTTGGTGTATTAGCCAATAAATTATTCAAATAGAAACATTAGAAGGGGATTATTTCCAACCCAGGAGGAGTGCTGTGGAGTGTGGCCTTTCACATGTATTTCCTAAATTATCATCATGGCTATGTAATGAAAGGATAAAAGTGTAAGCAAAATTGCTAGCTATTAGCTAAAGAGAGAAAACTAGGTTAGTGCTCCAAATGCCTATTACGACCTACATTAATTTGCTCTCCATGAAGACACGTGGGCAAAGATGCAGCACTACACATTCTATATTTACACATCTAAAAACTTAACTTCAAAAGGCCATTATTTCTGCATGCCCACCGTGAACTTACAACTACTCAATGAGACGCCTATATGTCACCTTTACAATTAATAATGTAATGAGGACTCATAGTCTCCGTACTTTGGGGAACTTGGACTTCTCTCTTCGCTTCTTTGATAGCCTTAGGATGCACAGAAAGGCAAGAACCTAAGGGCGAGTGATTATGTGTTGGGAGGGGCTTAGTGGATCTTTCATTTCTATTTCCATGCTTTACAGTTTTAATTTACTCAGCCCAACCTTTACCAAAAGAAATATAACCCATGGTCACAAAATCTCCTAAAATATAAATTTAAGACTATAAATAAAAGCTAAAGCACTTTATACCATGCTAAACCGAGTCTCCCCCACTAGTAAAATGAGCACGAACCCTTCCTGAGGTACTAGGTATTGGTGATTGATGCATTAGTAAGGTTGACTTCATTACTTAGGAATACAGGGCTGCCAAGATCTGCAGTACACACATTTTGCAGAAAGAAGATGTTGGTAGTAGCTTTGGCCTATGGAACACATAGTAACTGAATTTCATTTGTTGGCATTTGCTTCCAAGAACACTCGGGAGCTTTACAGTTTAGTGATTTGTTAACCAAAGGTTCCGACACCCTTTTTTATCCTAGCCCCTGAAATTAAAAGTACACCCAAGGAATTTTTCCATCTCTGCCTGTTTGGATACAATGCTTGAAGTACTGATGCCTGATCTTGGAGTATTTGCTGGCTCCCAATTAGTTATTTGGGTGGCAAAGAGCAGGAGAGATCTGAGTAGCCAGGGTAAGCTGGCTGCTGAGCAAGTCCTGTGTGTGCCTGAAGAGATCGCATCAATTTTGGTTGCTTAATGACAACACAACAAGGCTGAAGGGGGAGTGCTATGATCGGGGTGTTCTGGCTCCGCATGAAACTCAGATCTCATTTTACTGAAGATCTCAGGCAGCCTGGATCTGCGAAGAGACCCAGAGGTGGTGGGAGGGAGCTCAGCAGAATTTTCCTCTGTGCTAGCAAGAGCATGATTCTCCTCCTATAAAGTCAGCTCAGATCAGCAAGTGAATGCTCAGCAGTGCGAGAAGAAAATTTCCTGGTCAAAAGGCAGCCGCCTCATTTAATTCCTACAAGACCTCCTATCTCCCCTCTTATATAACTTCATTTCCCTTTTCGTTTATTCACAGTAATAGCAGCAACGAAGCTTTCAACTACGGGATAGTTTCATATATTTTAAATACATTGCAGAGGTTTTCCCTTTGTTCTTCGACTTGGTGGGGGCAATGTTATTGTTGAGAAAACCAAAGCTGACAGATGTTTCACCTAGAGATGCTTTATGCTTGAGTTCAAGATTTCCTTCAAATGTTTCCACTCAATATTCTCTATTTGGATGTCTCTGGTTTAAAAGTTAAACTGGGCTAAACATATGGAAGTTGGACGTTTTACAGAGTTTGGAAATAAGCATTTAAGCCAATTAGAGTACGAAGCTAGAATTCAAGTAGCATCAGAGTTGCATATTACTCTGTCAATCAATCCATCAGATGAAGCTCTCACTCATCTACTCTGGGGCCCTAGTGTCCTTTGATCAGCAGCCCCCATAAGCAAGATGTATATATCACATTCTGGCCCTAATCTAAAAATTAAAAGGATCTAAGGGAGGCTGAAACAGGAGGATCACTATGAGTCTGTGCTGTGTAATGAGCCCCTGTCAAATACATAAAAAAGTAAAATTAAAATTAAGATGATCTAACCTTCGTTTCTCTACATGTAGCAAAGGAAGACTAGTGCACTTGCTAGTGTACTATTACATTCATGCAATACAACACCAATTATGTATTTACACATTTTTTCCCTATATGGTCCTAACACTATAGGTTCGTTCCCCTATGGAATAGAGCTTTGTATTCTTCCCAGCTCATCTTGCTGGAAAGTGGAAAGAGAAGGACCACATGAGGCCACATTTTATAACAGGCAGCAGGAATCTCACTTGCAAGGAGGACTCGACTCAGTATTTTTAAATATTCCTTAATTTTGCTTTCCATACAAATGAGACCAGAAGCATTAGGCCTCTGTAGACCATTGTCAATGTAACTCATTTATGGCGGCGAACCCGATACTAAGATGAGTCTTGCGAAGTGTAATCAGCTTGTAACTCTATAGTGCTTACCACCCAGGGAATCAACAGAATCTGCCTCATTTGGTTTGCGTATGGCAACTCAACGTAGACCTAGCTTGAAAATGCTTCCACGATGGCAAGCTACATGTGCATTCCATCTGGCCTGAAATAGAACATCTACTGAACAGAAGTAAGTCCCACCCAAAGGCGCTACTCATCATCCCATCCGCAACATTTCTTGAATCCAGTTTCCAATATCACGCTACATGGCCAGTGATAGGCAGATAGCCGTCATCCTAGATGAGCGATGGCAAACCTTTTAGAAGTTACAGTGGTGCAAACAGCCCACTGTGCCACACACGTTACAAGTTTGCTACCACTGTTCTAGACAAAGCTCTGCACCCAATGAATCAAGAAGAGTCTTTCTGAGTACTGTGAAATCACAAGGGCAAAAGTGTCAGTGTGTGAAATACATTCCCTTTGGTCCGGCAGAGAGCTTGTAGTGTTATTCAAAGAAGTAACTCACCTGGCAGCCTAGCTAATAACCCTTAATTTTATAAGCATCGCTATTTTGCCTGGGGTTTAAGCCAGAAAGACATAGATGTGTGTGGTAGCAGGCAACCATAGAAAGACAGGAAGTCAGAAGGCTCACGATGCAATCCACGCCTACCTTAATCACTTAATGACTTTGACTGATTCTTTCATTTTTTTTAATTTTATTTCATTATTTTTATTTTTTAAATGTATTTAGTACAGGGTCTCACTATGCAGCTAGGACTAGTGGTGATCCTCCTGTTTCATGCTCCTCAGGGCTAAGATTACGGGCATCCACGACCCTGCCTGGTCTTGGTGGCAGGCTCAGCACGTCTGGGGATGGGGCCGACATGGCACGTGGCACTGGAATTAACGCAGGTCCTTGAGCTTGTGTAGGCAGGTGCTCAGACCTCTGAGTCTGCAGCCCTAACGGATTCTTTCAACCTCTCAGATTCTCAGTTTCCTCATCTGTAAGATGAAAATTATATTTGCTTTCCTTACTTCCAAAGGCTTGTGGAGCAAACCATGAGACTGATCTTGAACATTCTTGGTACTTTGCAAATGTCAAGTGTCCGTGCTTTTGCTATATTATATAACGATCCGTGCTTCAACCATGGGGTACATCGAATTGTACATTGAGACGTATTTATAATATGTTGATAAAAAGAGCATTCAGTGTTTGGTTATGAAGAAATCATTATGAAAGTTATAGTACTGATATGTACTACGAGACAAGGCAGCGATGGCAATGCCAGGTTGTTTACTACATGACATAAATTCTACGGAAGGGAGCAATCTACTCCTGAAGAAAAGGAAGATAAGAGCGTAACGCTGTTCTTTGGAATTTGAGAGCCGGGGAAGGAATAGGCATGGCTGGAGGCACAGGAAGGACAATTGCAACTGAAATGAAAGCTTCACTTTGGGAGGTGCTGGAAAGTTGGGAGCTATTGAATTAGATAATATAGAAAGTCCCAGTACGGTCATTATATTTGTGATCTTTCCTTTTACATTATGAGTCTTTGCACTGATTCCATAAATTTAACTTGGTTAAAACTTGTTTGCAATGTTAACATTGCTTTAATCTTTAAATTGGTTTTGCCTGTCTCCAACTGCTGCTATAACCTACATAGTCTTCAGTCTACTTGCAAGTACAGGTAGATTAGTGTGGGGGTCTTTTGGGTTTTTTGTTTGTCTTGGTAGGCTTTTTTGGAATAAGGCTCAGCTTTAGAAGGCCATTCAAGATTGTGGTTCATACAGACTCATTATAATGATACTGGAATACTATTCATGAAATACAGAGGATGTTATCTAAAATGTAGCAGCCATTGGCCAGATTATATACATCATGCGAGAGTAAACCTGGGTTTTAGAATGAAAGCAGACGTCCATGTGAGTTACTATGTGGTTATTTACTTTCTGTGTAGTGTGGAAATAAGTTTGGCTCTATGACACTGCTTCCTCTGCTGTAAAATGCAGATGGGAGTAAATACACATAAGATCTGCCATTGTGACTGGCTCATAGGAGCTACACATTAGACTAAGGCTACCGCCATAACAATCAATTTCATCGTCATCACCATCAGTAACACTGTCCTTATCATTACCATTGTCATCGCGAATAACACCATTAATACTACTAGCGGTTCTTGACACTTTGGCCCAGTGCTTGGAAATCCTAATTGTTTAGTCATTCCTTATGATTCAAAAAAAAAGTATTGACAGCTCAATTTACATCCAGTATCAGAATTACAGAAATGAACAACGTAAGACTTTTGGTAGTTGCTTGTTTTGATTTTGGGTACTAGGAATTAAACTCAGGACTTCCTAGGCAGGCGCTCATGCCACTGAGCTATATCCTCAGCCTGACTCTGAGTGTTTATAAATACCTCATGTGATGTGACAGAGAAGTGACCAGCTGCATGTTCTCAGAGTAGAAAAGAGGGCCAACTAATTCCACTTTTAGTGGATACGAGTGGGCAAGGGAGGATTTATAGAAAGGTGAAAAATTTGAACTACGCCAAGAAATACATAAAATATCAACAGAACAGAAGGGTAAAGAAATACCCTGACGCAGGAATGGACTGTTCATAGGCAAGGAAAACTATCCCCAGCAACAGATCGGAAACGCAGTGTAGTGGCTCATGTGGTGAGGCTGGAAATAAGGTCCTAAACCCGAGCTCGGGCCAATATGAAGCACCTCCAGGCCAGACTGAGCAGCAGAGGCTTTAGCTGTTGACAGAAGGACTTAAGACGGAGCTGCGGGAAGTGGTATACTTGAGCTTAATTGTGACTCTAACAAGAAACATAATTTGATTGCCACGGGTAATGACTCAGAAATGTGCCTCTTTGTCTTCTTCTCTCGCCAACATTTATTTCTGCCCACGAAACTCCTCAAAACAAAATCTGGCCTAAGTAGATCAACGGGGCCACCGTGCAACATTCGTAGTGAATACACTTCTTATCTATAGGACCCCGGATTTACTCCGGTCT
Source organism: Myocastor coypus (assembly GCA_004027025.1). Taxonomy (NCBI): domain Eukaryota; kingdom Metazoa; phylum Chordata; class Mammalia; order Rodentia; family Myocastoridae; genus Myocastor; species Myocastor coypus. The sequence goes on along the minus strand of PVJA010040679.1, from coordinate 9,935 downwards.
TTGAGAGCTGAGATTTTCATGTGAAGCAAATAGCTCTCATCCTGTAGCTCCCTAGTCACATAATATGCTCAGTATGAGATGAAAGCTAAAGGAAATCCAAGTCTGCGTCCGTGTTACAAAACTGCGTTGTCACCTGAGCCATAAAGCCACAGCGTGACTTGAGCCAGAAGCCTGGAGTCCTACCTCGCCGTTGCAGGGGTGTAACCTCCTTGCCTCTTGTGTCACTGTGATTTCCTTCGGACTCCATGTTTATTTGGGGGAATAGGTTCACGTTCCATCACATTGTATATATCCTGCATCCTCTTAGCCATCCAGTGACTGTTGGCCTCAAGTGAAATAGTTGCTTTTGTCCAATTCATCATCTAACATTGACTGACCACACCCTAAGCTTGCCCATCACTCAGGCACCAACAAGAATGAGTGAAACACTGACATTCTCTCTAAGGTCTCGTCATCTACTCAGAGATTGGTTGTGAGACGATCAGTACTTGCAAGAGAATGTGCTGAGAATTGCAAGCATTTGATGTAACAAGTGGGAAGAGCGAGGAAGAGGCGCATGATGACTTCTGGAGGTGGGGAGGGTAGCAGGAGAAGGATAAGGAACGTTTGTTAGAGGATGCTCAGGGTGTGTCTTGAAGGATGCTAAAGTGTTGGCTTCAAGACTTTGACTGATGAGCCAGGAAGGATAGCACAGGGAGGGATGACCAAATAAAACAGCACCTGCAAAGCCAGAGAGGACAGGATTCAGTAATGAATTCAGGGCACCAGCAAGAAGGAAATATGACAACAAGCCAAGAGTGGAGTGATGGATGAGGTTGAGATGCGAGAGTGTTTAGGAGACTCGAGTTCAAAAACAGTGACGGCTTACATACAACGGTGCCAATTAATACAATCAGCCTCCCTTGCACTTCTGCAGGGAAGGCCTCCTTCAAAGGCTCCAGAGGGCATGGAGTCTGTTTCCTTCTCTTCACTGGGAACATACCCATCAAGATGACGGTGTTGGCCCTGATCTAGCCAGGCTCCATTTGGCCAAGAGCAAAAAGTCATTTTTGAATGCTGTCTTTAGTTCCAGGTGGCTTCCCAGAGGTTTCAAAGTAACTTAGATACAGAGTACAGAGATTATCTTCTCATTTACTTTATTGTTAGATATCTACGCTCTAGACAAAAGATCCAAGAATCTACTATCGACTGAGCATGCCTATTGCAGTTTGTACACTAGCATCTTGCTATTTTTCATTATTTAGTCTTTCGTATAATTTTCTCAAGTTTTCCCTGGCAACCTTAAACAGAACTTTAAGGGATTTTTGGCATGTGGGGGCTGGACTAAGCAAAGGAGGGGCCCTTGGGTGATGAGAGATGGTCTAAGTAGGTCTGTCTTTATAGCCAAGTCGTAATTACTTTGTCTTAGCAAGATTGGGTTGGTTAATGGGTTAGCCAGTGTTTAGGTTTGATTACATTTGCGTTAAAGTGCCATCCGGCTGGCAGTGGAAAGATACCACTGGTTACAGGGAAGACAGCCTACAAATGCCTTTACCTTTGGATCAGGAAGAAGTGACACTTTTGTCATGGCAAATGCGGAATTAATCTTTAACTTTGTCCAATACTTCATGACCAGTAGATAAAAAAAAAAAAAAAAAAAAAAAAAAAAAGGCTGGCGAGAGGAAATAAAGCCTGTGACTTTCAGGTGAGTTTTCCAGAGACAAGTCTTGCTGGCTGCTGCAACACGTTGGGCAGCAGTGTCAGCTTCGGAATAAACACATTTACTGAGGGATATGAGTCATCAAATTTCCCTTCCGCTCTTTCCTTGTCCCGCTCCACACACAGCTACCTTTTACCCTCCAGGCAAACAATTCTGTGATGGCACTGGCTGTGTGAGCGCAGCGTTTTTCTCCTCTGTGAAGCTGGAGTGGTCCTGAATACTCCATGAAGCTCTTGGAATAAACAAATCTAGTAACATGTCCATAGCAGGTTTTTTGTTTGTTTGTTTGGTTGGTTGATTGGTTGGTTTGTTTGTTTGTTTGCTTACAGTGTTTAAAGTGTGTGTTCATTCATTCCACAATGCTGATGAATCAGTGCATCCTGTGGGCAGGCATGGCACCAGGCACACAAAACGTAATGAGCCAAGCAGCCCTCATCTCTGTCCTTGCAGAAGGCATATTGCAAACACTATGACCATTTGTTTCCCATCTCCGGTCCTTGTGACTGGCACTTAGAAGATGCTCAGTGATGACAGCCTGAATTGATATATAAATGGACCACAAAACAGGATTTAGAATTGGTTTGTAGTCTTCTTTTTTATTTTGTCTTTTTGAGACAGGGTCTCACTGTGCAGCTCAGGCTGGCTTTGAGCTCACTTTTGTAGCCCAGGCTGGTCTCGAACTCACAACGATCCTCCTGCCTCAGCCTCCCAAGTGCTGGGATTACAGGCGTGAGCCACCACGCCCGGCTTGGTTTGTAGTCTTCTGAGGAGATAGGCAGACAAGAACTGGGCTAGGAGGGAGGAGAGATGAGGTAGGAATCTCTGTCAACTCTTGCCTTGCTTTGCTCTATGTAGGATTTTGGATGTTCAGAGTCAGAGAGAAACAGAACCATCCCAAGGACTGACTTCATGGATAGCTGTGGGTTTCTACCTCAGGCCCAACTTGTAGGTCCATTTGACAAACCATCCTCCTTGAAGACATCTACAGTTTAGAGTGTATTTCATCTCCTTGGTGTACTGTGATTGCATAATGAGAATTTGAACTGGGTCCACTGAGGATTTTCTGTTCCCTTCTCCATGCCATCCCTGCTCCTATTGGAGGAGAGTGTTTAGTCTGTGGTGTTTTCTAGCTTGGAAGAAACCAAAACGACAGAGCAGTCTCTGGACTTTAGTTAATACTGAGCTAGAGTGTTTCCAGGGATGGCCCACTCCGCCCTTTAGTCTGAGGCAGAGCAATACGGAAATGACTGTGGTCTCTATGGTGTTTTCAGTCTTGCACCCCAAAACACTACTTCTCTGGCATTTTGTATTATCTCACTGCTGTATGTACTTAGTCAGCTCCTGCAGGAGAGAAAAGTCAGGGGCCTCGGAACCAAAATAACAGATCAGATTTGTTGACCTTGGGTGCAAACTTTGTCCGTAAACACCTAGTTGTCAGAAATGGTCATTTGGAACTGTCAGAAATGGTCATTTGGAAGATTTGTCCCTGCTTATTTACTGGTTGTTTTAATTATAGGGGAAAAACCAGAGCAGATTGTAGAAAACAGTCCTATGGTCAACTCTTGATGCGATGAATTCACATTTGAGGCTTACGCTGATAGAAAGTAAACCATCTGTGGGCTTTGCATTTCTGTTTTATGGAGTGGGTCTGATTGGAAATATGTCACTTGCTGCCTATATCTCATAATACAGATAATGATGCTAGCTCCAAGTTGCGGGTTACTTGAATCCTTAGACTATAAAAAGTAACATCATTATTTTTAGTATCTGCAACAAGTACAGCAGTCCTTTCATGATCACTTAGTTTGTTTCAGTGCAGTTCAGTTTATTGTGGTGGCAAAATAAGAGTTCCACACAATCTTCAGCGTACAAATTGGTATGGCCTTTTGTTTACTTATTTTTTTCTCCTGTGCTTAGAACTGCTGGAATTAGACCTTGGCTAAGCCAAGTAGTCTTGCACCATGTGTGTTAACCAAATTAATGAATGACAGTGACTTTTCTGTGTTGACTATCTAGGCTAATCATGATTCAAGTGAGACTCTCTTCCTTGGACCATGCTTCTTGCAAAGCAGAGATTCTATACATTAAAGTACTTTGGTGTTGCCAATACGAGTGATGGCGGGAATTACAGGGTTTATTTTAATGTCAGGTATGATACAAGTGTGTCAGAAACTATGTTGATTCCACACAGACCTCGTTTTTATTTACAAAAGTTAAAATTTATGGCTTCTTCACCCTTAACTATTTGGCTTTTTATCTTTACATTGTATCTTAGATATTTCCTCATTTTTTTTTTTCGTTGTGGTGATTCAAGAACTCTTAGATTCAATGACAGATAAATTTCAAAACCTCAGTCACATAATAGAACAGAACCTTCGTTCCTCGTTACAAGAATTGTGCATGGTGCACCAACTTGTGTATGTGTGTGTATTTTAGTGTAGGATCTTGGGGTGGTGGGAAAAATCCTGTCCTTTGTAATGATTGCCGAGGCTCTAGGCCGGTGGAGGCTATGCTTGCTTCCAGGTATGTTTTCCACAGAAGTCCTAGGCTCAACACCAATAGCTGTAGGAAGATAAAAGTGTGAGTGTGAGTGTGTGTGTGTGTGTGTGTAGGAATCATGCAAGAAGTTTCGACTAGATAAGAAGGGAAACTGTGCATATCAGTTCTAGTCAGTCACAGGTCCGCAGCCTATTGCTAAGGAGCTGGAATTGTAGAATAGCCCTGAGCTCGCTCACAAAGGGACCACTTTGGCTTCCATCATTTTCTTAGTATATTCCCATAACGATCTAGTCACCTAAAATAGCATTTTTTATCAGGCAATGTTTGCAGTACACGGCGATGCAGTAGACGATATCTGCATTCCTTGGGAATGAAGCTGCAAGGGTGGAACACATCTTAATTCCTGTTTCATCCCTTTCTCTGCCCTCCTTCTGTCCACCATCCTCCCTTCACCTGTTTCCCCTTTGTGGAAGATCTCCCTTTACGTCCTAGTGTCTACTTCGTATTTGCTCTTTATTTATGCACTGGGTTTCTCATAGAAGATAGCTTGTATGTCTTGTTTATTTCTGCTAGCCTCATGGACTCAAGATGCATCCATTTACCTACAAATGACTGGCTCATCTTTATGGTAGAGCAGTTCTCCACGGTGGGTAAATACCCCTTTGTCTTTATCCATTGATCAGTCACCATGCCTAGGGGACACTTCACACTATCATTTGATTCCTTGTAAATTTAATTTAATTTTATTAGTAGTCGTTTGCAGTGCATGGAGTTTATAATCATCTTAGGAAGCAGATGCATGTACATGACCTATTGGCTATTTTGTGCTTCTTCTGTGAAGTATCTACTCACGTCACTTACCTGTGTTATTTTATTGTATGCTATTTTTCATCCTTGGGCAGGGGCTGTGCTAATCTTTCCTATATTGTTACAATTTTAGTATATATCCAGCCAAACTAAGTATTTTTTATACCATTTTTAATATTTAATTTCATGGCTACTGGTAATAATATTTGTGATTGTTTCTTTAATATACTCCTAATGAGTCCATTACGGGGTCACATAGTATGAAGTTCTCGATGATGTTACGAACTAATATCCAGAAATAATATTTAATCTACTTATAAGTTTCCACAAACATGCTTGAATACCTTCAATCAATAAGTGTGTATGAAGAATACTGATTAAACTTTCAAAGATGCTTACAACAATGGCCATCCTAGCCGGGCGTGGTGGCGCACGCCTGTAATCCCAGCACTCGGGAGGCTGAGGCAGGAGTATCAGTGTGAGTTCGAGACCAGCCTGGGCTACAAAAGTGAGCTCAAGGCCAGCCTGAACTGCATAGTGAGACCCTGTCTCAAAAAGCAAAAAAAAAAAAAAAAAAAAAAAAAAGCAATGGCCATCCTCAGAAGTACTAAACAAAAACAACAGTCTTGGGATTCAAGGTGCTATTTTGCTGTACAGATTAGATCAGAGACAAGAAACTGGGTAAGAAAAAAACAAGTATTTTTCTGGGTCTACAATTTTAAGAATTCTTGAGTATTGTTTCAGGAGCATATTTTATAATGATTACAAATTGGTTTGCTAAAAAGTTAGGACATGTTAAATGTAGCGTCAGTTTGCTGCTGTTGGTTCTGTGACATAGAGGTTTTGACTTCTCTGACTCCCAGGGCTCAGGCAAATTCTGGGTACCTTTCCAGCTTGGGAACATTATGGTGTTGAGAGACTTTTACAGAAGACTGTCCAAGTTTTGAAAAACCTGAAGCAACAGAGTTTAAAGTGCCAGAAGAACTTCCAAAACCGCGGAGGGATCAGAAAAATAGATGAACATATGGGACAGTTAAGCTCAAGACAGTCATTGTAAGAGGCTAACCCAGGCTGCATATACACAGTGGTGGCATGGTCATCCTGGCAAAGACTCTAGAGGTCATCACAGACCTCTACCTAGAGGCATTTATTGAACACTTTATGCATGGTCTCGTAATTTAATCTCAGCTTTGCTGACAGTGGTGCTGCGACTGTGGGAAGCTACTCAACCTTTCAGCAGAGCCCGTCTCTTCTCATCCGCTATGCAGAGGTAGTAGCATCTCCCTCTGGAGTTAAAATGAGATTGCAGTTTTAAATGTATCGTACTGGTTGTCATATAGAATACACTTGAAAAACTAGTCTTGCTATGTGTGTTGGCTCAAACTAAGAGAATGAAAGCTACAGTGGACAAAATCAGGCAAGAGTTTGGAAGCATCACAGAAAACATGGGCATGAGATGGCCAATATACATGAAAACAGCGAGTGTGCATGATACATGATCAGTTAAGATTGGCTGGCTGATCCATAAGGGAAGCTACAGTGTTCAGGGAATATTTCAAAAGTAGGAAGAAGGAAAGTACTCGTGGCTTTTCCTAGAATGATCTTCAGAGACTGTTAATTGAACTTGTGCACACTTTGTTCCTTTCTTTGTTTGTTGTTGTTTTGTTGTTGTTGTTGTTGTGTGTGGTACCAGGGATCAAACTCGGGACCTTGTGCTTTCCAGGCAAGCATTTGTTCCACTGAGCTATCTCCCCAGCCCCTAGATTTTGCTTTAATTTTAAAAATAAGATAACGCCACGCACTTTTCATCTTGTATTTCTGACTTAAAGCAGTTGAGGACAGCAAAGGGTGATGTTTCTTGTCAGCCAATAAAAATCCATGCTTGACAATAGTGGCATAAGTAGAATCCTTAGCTTTAATAATTTGCTTATTGTTTTACCTGCTTAATATATTAGCAGACATTGGGTTATAATGGGCCAGAGCAATAAAAAATGAGAAGTCATTTTCCAATCCATTCATAATAAAAGATATACTATTTACCCTACATGATCTAAACTGTCATTCATTTTTTACTGAAATTTAACTACCTTTTCATTATTCAACCTTGCAAGCTTTCCCTAAGTATTAATTTGGGCACAGGGTAACTATAATCATATTTATTCCAGCCAGTTGCAACATGAAAATGTAGTTTTGATTTATATTTAAAATTCACATGTGAGCAACATTTTTAAGTGATAATTAAATGTTGGGCTGTTCCTGGAATAGTGACATGGTTTGTTTTCAAATATATGTGATCTGAGAATTTCAGCAAAAGGCATAAAAGAAAAAACCAAGGAGAATTAAGGCAGATGACAAATGCTGTGCTGATGTTAAATAAAACCAATCAAGCTGCACCTCAGCCTGCCTCTGGGGAGCTTGCCTTCGGGCTTCTTGGAGCATTGGGTCTTCTGGGAATTTTTGGGTTGAGGCTGGATTACTACTGAGACACAGAGATTCAGGTCCTGTTATGACTAGCCTTCTAAATCTCTGCTTCTCTTAAGTTGATTGAACTTAAAGTAAGAACTTTGCGACACACTTCTCCAGCTAGGCTGACTTTCTGTGACTTGAGGAGTCCTAACAGCTGGAAGGACAAGTAAGCAGGAACCAGGAACCCAGGCCATCTTCCCAGAGCACCAGCATTTTGTACCTGTGGGGATTCCTCACTAATTGCTTCTACATCCTCATGCATTGCTTCCAAATCTCTCTTTCTAAAACAGTACATTTTCACATGAATACTTTCTAAAACAATGATGTAAATATGGCCCAACTTTAAATAATTTGGAAAATGAATCATTAACGCAGCTATTGTTAATATACGGGCTTAATATACAAACTCGTCGAGATAAATATGTGGATCATACGCTTAAAGACAAGGTCCATCTGGACGCTGGCAAAATGATGCAAAGTTGATTATATACATAGGTGGGTAGATGTGGCACTGGCGAGATCCACAATTTTATGCTAAATTAGTAAACTTAAATTTGACAAAATTGAAATAACATTCAAATTTACAACTCTTAATTATCAATCCGGTGTACTTGAAAAAATAATTGGTCGGAAGATAAAAAGATGAGAGACATAGTCACACAGCTGAGGACTTCTAACTAGAAGAAACATTATCATTTGGGGAGTGACGACTGAGAAATAAGGTTTAAAGCATATTTTGCTCACTGACATGTTTTACGTGTGCCGAGACACTGGACAGTTGGCACTGAGAGCGACTAGCAGCTTCCTCTAAGCTGATATTCTGCCTTTGTCTCTTAGAAACTGGAAAGCTTTGGATAAGCTAACTGCTTTTTTTTTTTTTTTTTTTTTTTTCAGACAGGGTCTTGCTATGCAGTTCAGGCTGGCCTTGAGCTCACTTTGGTAGCCCAGGCTGGTCTTGAACTCACACCGATCCTCCTTCCTTAGCCTCCTGAGTGCTGGGATTACAGGCGTGCGCCACCATGCCTGGCTCTAAGCGAACTGCTTTTGCACCTCAGTTTTCTAATCTGTAAAATGATAATAACATAATCACAATGATTTTTCCCTGTGTTGAATGACACGTAGAAACAAAATATCTCGCATTATTATTGAGCAGATAATGGCCTAAAAGCATGACTTCTTAGTAGGATCACATTTAAAATATGTGATATCCAGGTGCCCACAGCTTCTTTGAAGAATGGCTGCCTGCTTTGTGGAGAGCCTTGTGCTAGAAGCTTAAAACACCCACAGTGACTCCCATTGGCTGGAAAGGAAGAGAACTCATGCTGCAAAAATGAACAGTTTCGATGTCTGCCATGATACACCCTGAAGCGCCCTTGCCAGCTCTTCCATTTGCCTACAGGCTATTCTATGATTACTTTGTGACCACTTTCAACCCGGTCTGGGCTGTGCTTTTTCACCTTCTAGTGACCATCTGAACCATGTGTGGGAACAAGCCTATATTTGCCAGAGGCTCTTTCTTGGGCTGTTGTGGTAGTCCATTCATCTGTCCAACCAGCCATCATCTTACTCTTCTTTATTTTTAAAAAACAATTTTATTCACTTATTTATTTGGTATAGGGTTTGCTGCACAGCTCAGACTCGTAATGATCCTCCAATCTCAGCCTCCCCAGCTGTTGAGATTACAGGCAAGCACCACTATGCCCGGTTTCAATGGCCAGCACAAAATCCCTGCACTTGCTGGGGTTCCTGAGGTTCTGGAGCCCGCACTACATGTGGTACTGGCGATCAAACCTGGGTCCTTGTGCTTGCCAGGTAGGTGCTCAGACAGACAAGCTGTCTCCCCAGCCCCAGTGATCTCATTCTTCTATGTTCCACCGGCCTTCCAGTCTCCGGTGCTGCTCTGGTTGGGATGCCTCTTAGCAACTTGTACACCCTTTGTTGGCCCTGTCAGGACACACTGACTGGTAGTGTTTTATACCCCAGTGTGCAATGATAGCTTGTACCACACCTTCACAAGCAGTGTCTGCTGACTTACATCGCTGTTCCTTTATCCTGACCTACCCTCTTGTAGAGATACTATGTCTCCAACCAGAGCTCAGATAAATAAGACCATGTGTGCCACATTGGGCTCGTTGCCTGAATTTATAAGCAAAGTTATTGCAACACAGCGAAGCCCTTACACCACCAACCACAGATGAGCGGTTGCAATGCTGATCATGGTGCTTGCAAAGCCTAAGATATTTATTTTCTAACTTCTTACAGGAAGAAGAAGAAATTGTGTGGCCCTCTAGCACAAGCAGTTAATTCAAATGCTTCCAATATGTAGAAATATAAACTTAGGTGCCTAGAAAATCCATTTTCTTCGATATAGGGTTAGCTAAGCTTTAGATAAGATATACAAATTTCAAACAGCCTTGACTCTTTAGGAACATGGAACTACCTTTATTTTACAGGTGCCTTGGTG
>PVJA010040678.1:7138-18481 GCA_004027025.1 Myocastor coypus | reverse complement strand
TATTCAGCTGGCCCAAGGTTGAGTGGAACAGGGCAGAGAGCATCCAGTTCATAGTGGAAGAACAGCAACAATCGCAACAGAGGCAATCAGCAAGCCAGGGAAGCAGAGAGCAACAGCACTAGCCTGTGTCTCTGTCTCTCTTTAAATTACATCAGGCTGGGCCCGACAGGATGGCTCAGTGGTCTGAGGCACCTGCTTAGGAAAGCTTGGGTGGCTGCAGGGACCGCGGTTCGATCCCTGGCACCACATGCTGCCACAGCCCTGCCCTCAGGGAAGGCTGAGCCAGCCATAAAAATAAATAAACAAACAAACAAAAGTTCTGAAACAAGAAAAAAATAAAAAATAAATAAAGTACATCAGGCTCTCTGCCTTAGCCTATCTGCCTCAGGCCACATCTGTAATTCCTAGCAGTACTCAGATAATTCCATCAGTACTAAAATATATAATCCCAGTGACTCATGAGTTGTCTCAATCTATATAAGTCCCCACTCCACGATTACATGAGGTTTTGGGGGGACAACTAGACATAAACCATAACAGTTTATTATAAATGACATATTAAACACAATTGTGAATATATTGTTGTGGTATTATATTATTAATTCTTTCAGGAAGATACCCTGAAAGGAAATATCTAAGTCAAATGGAACCTCTAGTGTTAGTTTCCTGAGGAATCTCCACACTGATTTTCACAGTGGTTTTACCAGTCTGCACTTCTACTAACAGCGGAGAAATGTTTCTTTTTCCACACAGCACCGCCAGCAGTTATTATTGGCTGATTTATTGATGGTAGCCATTCTTTCTGTCAACAATAGGCACATCAGTGAGATTAAAAAATTGACAATGAGATATCAGGACTGATTCAAACTTTTTTAACAAATGGATTTAGTAGATATCTACAAAGTGTTCCATCCCACAGTATCAGAATACACATTCTTCCCAGCTACATGTCACATGCTCTCCCAAATAGATCATATACTAGCAAATAGGACATGCTTAAGTTCAAAAGAAGTGAAATTATCCCATACATCAGACAGTAGTGCAGTGAAATTTGAAATCAATGGCAAAATATATCACAGGAATTTCATAAACACATGGAAATTAAATAGCATCCTCCTAAACAACCATTGAGTCACAGATGAAAATAAAGAAGAATTTAGGCCATTTCTACAATGAAATGATAGTACAAAATTCCAATGCTTATACACATAATAGAAGCAGTCCTACAAAGGAAATTTATAGCAATTAATATTTATGTCAGGAAAGCAGAGTGGTTCAAATAAACAACTCATTATTTAAACTCAGACTAGTAAAAGAAGAGCAGGCCAAACCCAAAGCTCATACAAGGGAAGGAATTATAAAGATCAGGGGAAAAATTAATGAAATGGAGACTAAAAAAATATAAATAATTGATGAATTGAAGAGTTGGTTCTTTGAAAGATTAAATAAAATTGACAAATCCTTCACCAATGATATTGAGAAGACTCAAATTCATGCAATTAGGAATGAAAGGGGTGAAACCACAATGGAACCTGAAGAAATCCAGAAGATCTTCTATATTTTCATTAAGAACTTGTGCTCTCATAACATTGAAAATGCAGAAGAAATGGACACATTCCTGAAGACATATGAACTACCTAAGCTGGATCATGAATATACAAAAATCCTAAATAAATCAAAATCAATGAAATGTAAGGCATAATTTAAAACCTACCAACAGAAAGCCCAGGCCCTGACAGGTTCACTGATGAATTCTACAAAAAATTTAGAGAAGACCTAATACTACTACTTCTCAAGTTCTTTAATGAACTAGAAAGGAAAACAATATTTCCAGATTCATTCCTGGAAGCAAGTATTATCAAAACCAGAGAAAGACCAGCTAAGAAAGACAACAACAAACCAATTTCCCTAATGAACATAAGACACAAAAAACGTCAGTAAAATACTGGCAAACAGAATGCAACAAATCATAAGGAAAATTATACACCATGACCAAGTCAGAGTCATTCCAGAGATTCAGAGATGACTCAACATACACAAATCAATAAATTCAATACATCATATTAACAGAGCCAAGAACAAAAATGATATGATTATCTCAATAGCTGCAGAAAAAAGCTTTTGATAAAGTCCAGGAACCATTTATAACAAAAAGTACACAGAGGGCTGGGGAGATAGCTCAGTAGAATAAGTGCCTGCCTGGCAAGTGCAGTATTCTGAGTTCAATCCAGTTACCACACACACACAGAAAAACAAGTACATAGGAAATTGGAATAGCTGGTCTTTATCTCAATTTGATAAAAGCCATCTATGGTAAACTAAACAGCCAACATCATAAATGAACAAAAAAAAAAAAAAAAAAAAAAAAAAAAAAAAAAAAAAAAAAAAAAAAAAAAAAAAAAAAAAAAAAAAAAAAAAAAAAAAAAAAAAAAAAAAAAAAAAAAAAAAAAAAAAAAAAAAAAAAAAAAAAGAAAGCTTTCCCTCTAAAATCAGGAACAAAGAAAAAATGTCCATTGTTACTATGCTTATTAAATATAGTGCTGGAAACCTTAGCTGGAGCTGTTAGACAAAGAAAAGAAATAAAACAAATAGTGATATGTGTATTGGTCAGGCTTTTCCTTAGAGAAGCAGAACAGATATAATATAAGGAATGGATATTAACACAAATATACAATTTATAAGGAATTATAAGATTGGCTTACAATAGTCAGCCACAGAGTCAGATGAGGAAGTGTGCAGAGGGCATCTGCACACCCCAGACTAAAGAATTCCATCCCAAGGTCTAAAACTCACTGCAGTGTTCCGTGTTGTGTAAGTCTCCATCTGTTGGCTGATGGGTCTGTGATGGATGCTGAAGAGTCTGCAGCAGAAGGCAAAAGATCCAAGCTGGAAGCTGAAGAGTCTGCACTGCAAGCCAGACAATGAAGTCCCAGTTGAATGCAAAGACTGAATCTCCTCTAATGAAGTGAAGTCTTGACTCCTTCCTCAGCCCCTTTATAAAGTCTCTTTGTGCTGAGTCACTCTGAGGTGGGCCCATTGTGCCCTAGGGTGGAAGCAATCATACCCTAAGATGAGCCCTTGATCTCGCTCTAGGGAGGAGCCAATCATATCCTAGGCAGGCCCTGGTCACACCTCAGGGAGGAACCAATTGTACCCCAGGGCCAGACTCCCACCAACAGGGATCTGGGCTGCTGAATCATCCAGCCAAGTTGACACAATGTATCAACCACTATAATACGAAAGACAGAAGTTAAATTGCTATTTTTCACAGATGTCATGATATTCTAAATAGATGACCCCAAAAATTCCACCAAAAGAATTCTATATTTAATAACCAAATTTGGCCGGGCGTGGTGGCTCACGCTTGTAATCCCAGCACTTGGGAGGCTGAGGCAGGAGGATTGGTGCGAGTTCGAGACCAGCCTGGGCTACAAAAGTGAGCTCAAGGCCAGCCTGAACTGCATAGCAAGACCCTGTCTCAAAAAGACAAAAAAAAAAAAAAAAAAAAAAACCTAATTTGGCAATGCCACTGGATGCAAAGTCAATACTCTAAAATCAATACCCTTCCTATACCCATGTATTGAAATTTCTTTAAAAACTAAAACTAGAAATTCCATTTGACATAGTGCTCTCCTCTTAGGCACCTTTCTGAGAAAGTTAAACATGTATTACAGTGACACATACATGCCCATGCTTAGAGCGGCACAGTGCACAATAACTACATTTTGAAAGAGACCCACACGTTCAGCAACAGATGAATGGAAGAAGAAAATATAGCACGTGCACACAACGGAGTTACCAGTTTGCCATGAAGAAAAATGAGTAAGTCATTTGTAAGAAAATAGACGAACCTCAAGAGCTTAATGGTAAATAAAATAAGCCAGACATACAAGCTAAAATAACTGAATGTCTTCTCATATATAAGAAACACAAAATGTAAGTGAAGAATAAAATAAAAACAGCAAATATCAGAAAATAGTAAGATATATCTTTTAGAAATGGAGAGGAAAAGAAGAAGTAAAGATGATGAAAAATGATGCATTATCTACCTGCTCCAGGGGCCCGGCAGGATGGCTCAGTGGTCTAAAGCGCCTGCTTAGGAAAGCTTAGGCGGCTGCAAGGACCGAGGTTCAATCCCCGGCACCACATGCTGTGCCAGCCCTGTCCTCAGGGCAGGCTGAGCTGGCCATAAAAATAAACAAATACAAACAAACAAACAAAAGTTCTAAAACAAGAAAAAAAAAAGACAAAAACAAAAAATGCATGCTCCAACTCACCAGGAATGCAATAAAAATAAAAATTTGGAAAAAATAAAGAGTTATTTTTTTTTATATTTATTTTTTTTCTTTTTTCCAGGACTGGGGATTGAACTCAGGACTTTGCACTTGCCAGGCAAGGCACTTTCTCTACTGAGTTATCTCCCCAGCCCCCATAAAAATAAAGAGTTAAATCCAGACAACTACTCCTTTTTTCTTTCTTTTCCCATTAAGATATTCTCCTCTAGGTAAAACTAAATTGAGCTACAGATAATTGAAATGAAAAATCAATTTTAGGATAGCCCTAAACTTCTACTTACATGCTCAGCAGATTTAATTTGCATAAACTGACTTTAAAAACCTATAAAAATATTACAATGTACAGTAACTACAATCAGAGAAGCAGCTCTGATTAGCCTTTCTCTGGAAGGGCAGTAGTCATCGGGTGCTACATCTGCCACCTGGTGGCCGCTCTGATGGAAGACCTGGGGTAGACAAGTGGATCAACGGAACGCAGAGCTCTTGCCTTTCCTTGGGGAGCTGACAATCCAATGAGGAAAAGCATGCTTCTGTTTGTTTGTCTGCTTTTGCTTGAGCAAAGTTTGTAAGTACTGAGGCTCTAAGATCCCTGTCTGTAGTTTCACCTTCCCCTCCCCTCAACTGTCTGAGTAAAAGAAACTTTCTTTACTCTCATAAAGAAAAAATGAAATAAGCTTTTCATCAATTATGCTTCCCTTAGCTAACCATATTCTTACTTCTTTCCTTCTATTTAAAGTCATACTTCTCCAAAAAGTATTTTATATCCTCTTCCCCCTCCTTTTGGCCTCTAACTAATTTTTTTATTTAATTTCAGCTTTCAATCTTGGATATATAGATTTAATTGATTGATGTATGTTTGTGATAGACAATAAGGCCAAGAAACACCACCAGAAAGGGAAAAAATGGGCAGAAAATAACATGAATAAAAAAAAAATTGGCACATGCATAGACCTACCTACTCCCAAGAAAGACTGTTTATGCCTCAAAGAATGGAGAAATAGCATGGTAACTACATATCCAGCACTCTAGAGGCTGGGGCGAGAGGACTGCCATAGTTGGAGGCCCATATGAGTTATATGCTGAGGTCAAGACCAACTTGAGTGAGGCACTATCTCAAAACAAATGGGGGGAATTAAAAACTAAGATACAAAGTGTTCCTTTTTAAAATGTACTTGGTACAGTCTCACTATGAAGCTCATACTTGTACTGATCTTCTGGTTTTCAGCCTGCCCAGCACTGGGATTACAGGTATGCACCACCACACCCAGACTTGCTGGCCAGCTCAGCAAGCCCAGAGGCAGGGCTGGTACAGCATGTGGTACCAGGGATTGAACCCCAGTCTTTTCACTTACCTAAGCAGGCACTTAGTCTGCTGAGCTATCTCACATGCTCCAAAATGTTCCATATTTTCCCCCAAAGTAGACTAGGTCTCATATTAATTTTGTGCCAGAAGATTCAATAGGGCTGGCTTATTTCTAGGGAGATGTACTATTTTTTCATGCACAACAATCTACATTTGTTTATGTACAACAGTCTACATTTATCCATATACTAAAATCTACATTTATTCACATACAAAGATTTATATTTATATAAATTATAGTCATCTGCTGGAATACCATCATAACTCTCCACAGGTCAAATTCCATCCTGAATTTCTTGCAATTCCATTTCCTATAGAAACATTGCCTGACCCCATGCGCACAAACACACACACCAACCAACGATAGCTCTTTCCTTAAATGAATGCAGCTTGTCCATAGAGCTGTCTATGTAGTATTTTGGCAATACAATTGTCAATGACTTTATCCTATGAATTCTTCACCAAAGTCACAACTTTTTGGATTTCCATTAAATCAAGTATTAATTGAAGACTTACAAAACAGGAGTTGCAGCACTTAACAGTGATACAGTTAAGAATAATGAAAAAAGCAATGAAAAATTGCAGGCACCAAAACTCAAAAAACATTTCTGTATTTAACACAGTTCCTTAAGTATATCCCTTATAACACATGATGTACTGAAGCATAGATTTATATTAAGCATAACCATGTCCATTCATTATCATGTGAACCTGTTACTTGTGTATAGTGTCTGTATTCCAATTTGCTTGTCTGTCATAAGTTAAAATTCATCTGTTTAAATAGGTATTTACGTCTGTTCAAAGGAACCCTGTTGGGTATTTAAAAATATAGCAAAACCTTGGATTGCAAGTAACTTGTTCTGAGTTTTTTTCAGGAAGAGCAAACATTTCTAATAAATTTTAATTTGATAAGCTAGTGATACATTGCAATATGAGCCACGCATGACACTGAGCAGCACATGATGACAACTGAGCCAATGGCTCCTCTCTCTTCCTCTCACTGACCCCTATTCTGAGGGATTGTGGGTGATCAGCTCCCAACAGCAAGAGAACAAGAAGTTGTGGAAGAGATCTTATCTGTGGAGGTGAGAGATGGAAGAATTCCTCACTTCAACTGAATTAGAGAGTGTATAAGATGCGGGAAGAAATACAGAATTTTATAGAAAAGTACCACTAAAGCCCATAGTAGGACAAGAGATAAATCTATTTAACAATAATACAATATCACATTTTCATGAAATCTTCAAAACGAGACAAAAGCATGTGTCATTGGATACATTACTTGCTAAAAAAAAAAAAAAAAAAAAAAAAATTCCATTAAGCTAATAGAAGTGATGGTCATGGTGAAAATTGTCCAACACAGTAACCTTCAGCTTTCTTATCTCCCTCACACCAGTCACAGAGGTTTTCAAAGGTAGCTGCAGGTTCATTTGTCTATTTTTCTTTACATTTTGTATTTTATTTTCTATTGTTATAATATTCTAATTCTTCTTAAATGAATGTTTGGTGTTGTGAAATGAATCATCAGTTTCCATTATTTCTGATGGAGAAATATGCTTTGAAATCCAAGTGGTTTTAAATACAAGCAGGTTTGCAGAATGAATTATACTCACAAACCAAGGTTTTACACTATCTAATAATAATTTATATTGTCATCAATATTATTTATTTACATTTAATTATATATTAATATCATTTTATAATTCAGTATATCTCTCATATATTACCACAATGTACTAAACACATCATCTGCTATCTTAAGTGGGGCCTACTTTAGGGATGGGACTTAAATATTACAGGCAACTAGGAAAATCTTTGCTCAGCTATATTTTCTATGTAGGCATTATTTTCACTGAAATATGGTATGTGTGACATAGTCCCTTGAGATAAATATAATCCTTATTTAAGAAATTGTATTACCAAATAATTAAAAATGTGAAGAAAATAAGAATATAATCAGCCATGTAGTCATTATTTATAATTCTCAAGTATTGACATTATCCCATATTTTCCTTAGGTCGTTTTTCTTCAGGAAATACAGTGGTACCTTGGTTCATAAGCTTCATTCATTCCTCAATTCTGGGGAAGATGGCATAATGAATGTTCATGCAGGAAGATGGCTGAGGTCATGTTCATCACTAGTTGTAGAGTTTATGAATGGAAGCAAGATTTTGCCCAGTACTTCTGTTTGTGAACCACATTATTCTCAAACAGAAGCACTCATTGCAGACTGCATCAGAAATGCTACAAAGAATCCACAAATGTGATCTCACCTTATTAAAAAGCTTTTGCACGCAAAAAGAAATCACCAAATGAGTGAAAAGACAACCCACTGAGTGGGAAAAAATTTATAGCCAGTTGTCCCTCAGATGAAAACCTTAGGTCTAAAATATTTAAAGAATTGAAAAAAATCAAAGACCCAAATTCTACCCCCAACAAATTCAAAGAACTCCCAACTTCAAAGACCCAAGCCAAAATTGGATAACTGAATTGAATACACACTTTTCAGAAGAAGAAATACAAATGGCAAATAAATATAAGAAAAAATGTTCAACATCATTGGTCATTCAGCAAATGCAAATTAAAACAACACTGAGATTCCATTTTGTTCCAGAAAAAAATGGCTATCATCCAGAAATTAACCAATAACAAATGCTGGAGGGGCCATAGGGGGAAAAAAAAAAAAAAAAAAAGAACCCTTCTTCACTATTAGTGAGTGTAGATTGGTACAACCACTATGGAAAGTAGTGTGGAGATTCCTAAAAAACAAACAAACAAACAAAATATAGAAATAGGGGCCCCATTTGACACAACTATTCTTCTGGAGATCTTCCCAGAAGAATTAAAAACACTATACTAGAGTAATATATGGGCATTCATGTTTATAGCAGTACAGTTTGCAATAACTAAATTTTGGAAACAACCCAATGTTGGGAGACACAGGAAGCCAGGAAAATGATCAACTGTGTGTAGGTGGGACAGGGCCTCAGTGCCTAAAGCAAACAAGCTACCCCAGTGCTGAGAAAAACATTCCATCTGATTCAGGCCAGCTTGACCTTGTATCATGTGATACAAACTTCGTAGAAGTATAAATAAAAGATTTTTTATTGTTAGAGGATTTAGTTTTGCCCATTAGCAACCAGATCACCTAGCCTAGCTTTTTGTCTTATCTTTCTCATTCTTGTCACCCTGTCTTCCCAGGTAGAAATGTTCTCAGTAAGACCAACAGCTCCCCAGAACCCAAATGTCCAAAATCAGGGAATGAATGAAAAAAGATAAGATTTTTTTATACAATGGAGTACTATTCTGTCTAAAGAAGAATAAACTAGAGACTTTTATAGGTAAATGGATGAAACTTGAGACCATGCTCATAAGTAAAATAAATCAGACTCACGTATGTAAGCATCACATTGTCCCACTAGTGCGAGAAGCTGGAAGAATAAGTAACAGCCAAAATGTACAATAAATATTATGACATGGGAAGAAACTGTTCAAAAGTAAATAAAAATCTGGGATATGTATATCTATATGTATATATATATATATATATATATATGTATGTATATATATATGTATATATATATGTATATATATACATACATATATATATATATATACATATATGTATAATTTCTCATAGTACATTGGGAAGAAAGGTTTGCCCTAATATTGTTTAGACAATTTTCCATGTCTATATCTTATACTCTGAGTAACTACTTTGAAGATATTAATATACAATGTATAATGTATTAACCACCTTTACTCTCCTATTATCTTATTTGGAAACTTTCCTTTGTTTTTTCTCTTTAAAATTATGTTTTTTAAAGGTCAGAGAAAGAGAATTGTGTTCTAATGAGATGACTTGGACTGGTAGCCTCTAGATAGCTCCAGGATGGGCTGGTTACCAAACAGGCCGAAGTGTGATTAGAGATCTGAGAATTTTAGTGCTGGTCAGTTTCTGGAAAAGAGAGAGGCTGAAGGTTGAGTTGATCATGGATGACCGGCGATGTAGTAGATCTTGCCTCCACAGTGACACTTCCATTAACAAACCCAGTAGACAAGCCGGGTGTGGTGGCGCACGCCTGTAATCCCAGCACTTGGGAGGCTGAGGCAGGAGAATTGGTGCGAGTTCAAGACCAGCCTGGGCTACGAAAGTGAGCTGAAGGCCAGCCTGACCTGCATAGCGAGACCCTGTCTCAAAAAGACAAAAAAAAAAAAAAAAAAAAAAAAAAAAAAAAAAAAAAAAAAAAAAAAAAAAAAAAAAAAAAAAAAAAAAAAAAAAAAAAACCCAGTAGAAAAAGACTCAGGGAATTCTAGCTAGCTGAACACCTGAAGAGTGGTTTGCTCAAAGAAGTAATGGAAACCTTGCACCCCATTCTACATAGCTTCTCGACCCATTTCTTCATCTGGTGTTCACTGGCTTCCATAGTAATATCTTCTGTAGAAGGCAGTCCATGTAAAGAAGTGCTTTCCTAAGTCCCATAAGCCATTCTAGTAGATTGAACCCAAGTGGGATATCATGGAAGTCTAATTTGTAGCTGGTCAGTCAGAACATAGTTTATAACCTGTGACTGTGATTGTGATCAACCTTGAAAACGGGGGTGGGAGGGTGTTCTTGTGGCACTTAGCCTCAATCTTGTGGGATCTAATACTATCTCTAGCTAGCTAGTGGCAGAATTTAATTTTATAAATGGCTACCGAGTTGGTGTATGCTACGCAACTGTTTTGTTGGTGTCTGGAGAAATAAACCCACATAGCTGTTATCAGAAGTGTTGGCTGTGCAAATAATGAGTAGCTAAACACACTGTTTTTCTTTCTTTCTTTTTTCTTTCTTTCTTTCTCTCTTTCTGTCTTCTCTTCCTTTCTGTCATTCCCACACAAATCAAAGATATTTGTCATTCTTATTAGTAAATAATTCAATCTTATTTTATTTTGAAATAGTGCAAATATAATGTTTATATGTTTTATTGTCAAAAAGAAATATCTCACATTAATTCAGAAGCATCATCTTTTGTCTTTCTTTCAAAGTGACTCATTGTTTTCCTCACTTGATTTCATATGGAAGCTGTTATGGTTTGTGTACAGCTGTCCCGCTAAATCCTTGGGCAGTCATGAGGCTGCTTCTGGAGTTTGTGATTTTTTACTGTGGGTGTTGGTGCTGCACCTGCCCTGGGGCCAGTAATCTACATTACAGTGAAAGAGGCAAGAAAGCCTAGCTAGTTGCTGGAACTTCTGCCACTCTTGCTCTCAGCTCTTTGCGGCCCCGGGAGAGGTTATTTTCTGCTATGTGCCTCCTGCCTTAGAGCCAGCTGAGTATGGACTGAAACCTCCAGTAACTGTGAGCTAAACAAACCTTTCCTTTCTTCATTTGAGTTTCAGGTATCTGTCCCAGCAAGGAGAGAAGAGTAATTAAGATACTCAGTGACACTGTTATTCTAAAGATATAATGTTGTAGGAGCATGGTCTATTTAGAAGTGAATTTTTGTTTGTTTGTTTGTTTGTTTTGTTTTTTAATTTATTTATTTTCTTGTTTCAGAACCTTTGTTTGTTTATTCACTCTTTTTTTTTTTTTTTTTTTTTTTTTTTTTTTTTTTTTTTTTTTTTTTTTTTTTTTTTTTTTTTTTTTTTTTTTTTTTTTTTTTTTTTTTTTTTTTTTTTTTTTTTTTTTTTTTTTTTTTTTTTTTT
>PVJA010040677.1:0-18279 GCA_004027025.1 Myocastor coypus | reverse complement strand
AAAAAAAAAAAAAGGTGGGCTCTTTAAACTCTATTTATTTATATTTTGGCTGGCTCAGCCTGCCCTAGGAGTGGGGCTGGTGCATCACGTGGTTCTGGGGATGACCCATGGTCCCTGTGGTTGTCCAAGCTTGCCTAAGCAGGCACTTTAGACCGCTGAACTATCTTACCAGCCCCAAAATCCTCCCCCCCCTTTTTTTTTTTACCATGTGTTTTGTTTTGTTTTGTGTTGTTTTGTTATGGTGCTAGGGATGAGACACAGAACCTTTACACTTAGCTACACCACCAGCGCTTTTTATTTTGACTCAGCATCTGGTTATTGCTTAGACTTAAATTGGTATCTTCCTGTTTCAGCCTCCCGTGTCCTGCAGTAATGAGTGTAGTCACACCTACTATTTTTGTGGTACTGAGGATGAGCCCAGGGCCTTGAACACCTTAGGCAAGCAGTACCACTGAGTTACACCACCTGCCTTAGTTTACAACTTTTTTTTTGTTTTTGAGGCATAATTTACATATTATAAAGCTCCATTCATTTATAGAAATGCATGTTGCAATTGAGCGCATGGGCCGACCTACGGAGCTGTGAAATCATCACTGTAGCACAGGTTGATTACCTTTCCATCTTTCCACTAAGATCCTCATTGTCCGTTTACAGTTAATCCCCACTTCCAACCAGCCCCAGAAAGCTTTGCCTCCTTGACGTCTTTCCCTTTTCTAGACATTTCATTACAGATAAAATCATAGGTCGTACAGTCTTTTGGGTCTGGCTTCTTTCGCTGAGCATAGTCAGTCCGCATGACTCATTTTCTTTTTTTCTGTCAGGGCTGGTCGGAGCCACCTCCTCTACGTGGCTCACATAGTAGTAGCAAGAGAAGGACCTACCTTTCCGCTTGCTCAGGGCTGCCTCCCCAGAGCAGTTGGCCAGGCATTTCCTCCTTCCCAGTGATAAAGCACCTGAAACATCCCAAGCACGCGTTCCACGCTGACAACAGTTTAAACCTTTGCATGGCCTGGCAAGCTGACTGCACTGGCTTTAGCAACGAAAACTGTGCTCAGTGCTTCTACGCTGCGCGGGGGATATTTTTGGGCAACATATTAACAAAGGGGAGAGAACACCTCAGGATTGATGTTTTCCGTGTTCCGCAGGTGCAGGCACCGCAGTGTGGTGTTCGCTTTCCATGGCTGGGTTCACCTGCCGCACTTTCGGCCGGTAGCCGACAGTAAGTAGATCAGGCACCAGCAGGGAACAGTAACAGCATAGTGGGTCAAACCTCCTGACTCGAGGATGACGGTTGTCAATGGAATCTTCAGTTTTATTTCTAATACGCTCATTTTAAAAAATTTTAAATTGGAAATAAACTAGAAAGTTTTAATTTAATTTGAAATATTTCCGCTAACCCATCTTGAGGCAAGAGCTAATAGGCCTGAAAGGAGCTCTTCCTTGTAGCCGTGGGCCGGTGTGGGGATCGCGGGCTAGCCGGGAGCCGGGAGGCGGGAAACAGCCGCCCACCGGGGCCCTTGGGGGCCGACAGTGGCTGCCTGGGCGCTGCGTTTTGCGCACTAGGAGGCAGCACCGCGCCTCCTAGTTCGCCTGCGGCGAACCGGCAGTCCCGATATGATCTCCGGGGCGCGCCCTCGCCCGGCCGGCGTCCCCGCCTGAAAAGTGGGGGGGAGCAGGATTGGCCCGTAGGGCGGCTGTGGGTGGATTCCACGCGCTACTACTAGGTCGCCTTCTTGGCACCACCGCGATCGGAGGTGCCTGCAAAACGCCCGCTCGCTGCCTCTCGAGCTTCCACCAGTCTAGAGAGCCACGCGGCGCAGCTACTGCCCCAGAACAAGGCAAGCCCCCGACCTCTCCCTCCTAAGCCCAACTGGCCGCCTGAGGAGTGAGGTGCGCGGGGACTACAGTTTCCAGAGTGCCCTGCGGCGACGGGCGGAGCCGGGGAGAGCCTGCAGCCAATTAGGGGGTCTCGGGACGCTGCAGGGGAGCTGCAGGTGGAGCCGTGCGGGTAGGCGGGCGCGGGGCCGAGTCCCCGGAAAGCGTCCGGGGTTCGGGGGCTGGGCTGTGCCAGGGCGCGGCGCCGGCACTGCAGAAGTGGCCCGGGGACCCCATCGAGCGGGGCGGAGACTCGTCGCCGGCTTGGTTCCGGGTGCTCCCGCGCGGCGCTGGCCAGAGCACACTTGAGCCAGGTCGGGCTGCAGGGAAGGGCGGGTCTGCCGAGTGCAGTCCAGTCTCTCACCCCTCCTCCTCGGTGCGCCGACTGAGCTGCGGCTGGAGCCCTAGCCGGCGCCACCTCGCGCGCCCCAGCTATGGCTTTCGCCAATTTCCGCCGCATCCTGCGCCTGTCTACCTTCGAGAAGAGAAAGTCCCGCGAATATGAGCACGTCCGTCGAGACCTGGACCCCAACGAGGTGTGGGAGATCGTGGGCGAGTTGGGCGACGGCGCCTTCGGCAAGGTTTACAAGGTGAGGAAGCTGCGGTGGGCGGCCCGGGCACGCGGAGCGGCTCCCAAGGGAAGGACGCCGGCCACAATCAGCCCGACCGCGGTTGAGGAGGGCGCAGCGCGGTTCTCGGCTTCGGCCCCGTTGGCCCTTGCTGTTTTAGGGGGAACCTCACTGTGGGGTTGAATGCTCAAGCGCTGAGCGCCTCCTCTGGGCGCTACGGTAGCCTCTGCCCTTTCTCAGTTTCTGAGCACTTCCTGTGCATCCGACGCTGTATTCGGTGCCTTGGAACGGGTAGGGGACGACAAAAGGACGTTTATGGATGGGACTTCTGAGTCTGAGAAGGCTGGCCACCCGTGGCACGGGCTGTAACACTGTGATACGACGCACATTCAAAGCAAAAAAGCACAGAGACTGGGAATTCCGAGTCTGGCATAGTCAGTTGCGCCTGGGAGGGTGCGAGTAGCTGACACACCTGAAGATGGGGCAAGGACGGAGAACCAACTGGGTACGGCGGAGTGTGGACCCCTGAGCGGGAGGTGATGCTTGGAAAGGCGGCCTGGGGCCACAGGGTCCTGTGAATGCTGAGCTGCAGGGAACTCATTTGATTCTGTACCCTTGAGTCACTGTTGGGAAGGCGCCCAGTCCGCTGTCACCTCTGCCCTGGAGGAAGACCGGGCCTAGTGCTTTGCTGAAGTCTGGGTGGGGCAGAGATGATTAAATCTAGAGGAGTCCAGAGGCGTTTGCTGCAGAACATTGTCTGGTTTCTGCTTTACCGAATCAGTTCTGAGTGCTGGAGTTGTTTGGGCACCTAAACGCCTACAGCTTTATCCACCTTTCCCCTAACCCTTAATCTCCTTTCCTCTAGGTTTTTTGTTTGTTTGTTTGCTTTTAAGCCAAGTCTTGCTTTGCTGTCCAGGTAGTTTTCTAGCTCCTGTGTTTAAGCCATCTCTTGTTTCAACCTCCTGAGTAGCAGCTGGGATTATAGTAGCTGGCCATCACCACCTGGTGTTGCCTAGGAAAACTTACTGGGAGACTCCCACGTGTGCAGCCACTGAGTACCCCCTGGAGAGTGCCTCTTTCCTAGAGCAGCCACATCATCCTCCTGGGGCTTGGATAGATTGAAGCCACTATGACCCCAGAATTGCCCTGTCAGAAGGCCAGGCAACAAAGAATGCTTCTCCAGAATTCCCTCCCTCACCCTCTCCTCTGCCTCCAAAAGTATTTGCTCTCTGTGATTGGAAATTGATTTAGAGCCTCCTGAGAAAGCCCCTGCTCCTGGGATTACATGAATTAGCATCACACCTGTGAGCTTGTTAACCATGCCAGACCCAGACTCACTGAATTAGTACTGCATTTTATCAGCAACCCAGGTGATTCCTACAGCTATCAGACTGAGAAGCTGAGCAGCACTCGCCAAAGGCTTAGAGAGATGTCAGTTTTGAGGCCAACCAGGTAGGTGTGTGTGTGTGTGTGTGTGTGTGTGTGTGTGTGTCTTTCTTTTACTACTTTCCCACCTCCTCCTCTGAGCTGTCCCTTCCTGTTACAGGGCTAGGAATCAATGGAGCAAAAGTCTGGTGGTCAGAGCCCAGCCCTGGTGTTCTCTGCCTTGGCTGGCTGCTTCTTGCCCCATAAGGGCTGTGCACACATATTGAAAGCCGTGAGGCTGGCACATCTTTCCCTCGCACATCTTTGCTTCTCAGCTGCATCCTTCTAGTGGCACCAGGAGGTGGTCCACAGCCTCCCAGCTCAGCCTGACCTCCTATTAGTACTTTCTCCAGAGGCCCATGGCCTTGGTGCACTGTATCCTGTAGGGGCTTCCTGATGGTATCTCTCTGCTGGAGGCTCTTGGTTTTGTCCTGTCTACTCCCCCTGTACCATGTGTTTTGTCTTTGCAGGGCTCTTTTTTTTTTTTATGTATTTAATACAGGGCCTATGGGGTCTCACTACACAGGTCAGACTCAGTGATCCTCCTTTTTTCAGCCTCCCAAGCTCTGAGATTACAATTGTGCCCCACTAAACCCACTCTCAGTCGCCATCTCAGTGAGCCCCAGAGGCTGGGCCAACATGGCTTGTGGTGCCAGGGATGGAACCCTGGTCCCTGGCTCAGCCTAAGCAGGCACTTTAGTCCACTGAGCTATCTGGCCAGCCTCATTTTTATTTAAACCTCATTATGGAACTTCACTTTTATGCCCATAAGATTCCCCTTTGTCATTTTGTCTCTGAACCCACTATAAACTCAGTAAGACTGCCTTACTACTCTGGCTTTCCCTACAAAAGAGTTTGTCTGATCCACACGTTATGTTGTCTCCTGGTTCTCCAGAGCATGCGGACTGTTTTTTAAAAAGATTGCAATTCTCAAAGCTGTGATCTGGCTTCACCAGAGCTCCACCCCCACCTTGAACCCATGATTTTCTTGTAATTAAGACAAAGGAAAACTAGGTCAAGAGATAGCTGGTATATGCCGGCATTGTATTTTTTTTTTTTTTTTTTTTTTAACTAATTCCGGGAATCAAACTTAGGACCACAAACTTGCTTTGGGCCACTGTGCTATTCCTCCACCCTTCTGGACATTGTAAATCTAGGCAGGAGCCACAAAACAATAGGCAGCACCCAGAGGTTGTGGTAGCACACATCTGTAACCCCAGTGCTAAGGGGAAGCTAGGGCAGGAGAAGTGCTAGTTCACCCCCAGCCTGGGCAACTCAGCTGAGGCCTGCTCCAAATAAGACAAGCTGGGAATGGAACCTAGTGGTCAAGGTGCCTTGGGGTGCACCCCTAGCACCACAAAAAAGAAAGGGAAAAAGCATAGCACATGTGGTGGTGTACAATGGCAATATATATAATAATAATAAATAACACTGTTACTGGTTCATGGTTTTGCTTTGCTTTGTTTTTAATCAAACTCAGGACCTTACACTTGCCAGGCAGGCACTCATGACACTGAGCTATATCCCTGGCTAATTGGTTTATGCTTAATACTCTATGCTATTTTTTTTTTTTTTTTTTTTTTTTTTTTTTTTTTTTTTTTTTTTTTTTTTTTTTTTTTTTTTTTTTTTTTTTTTTTTTTTTTTTTTTTTTTTTTTTTTTTTTTTTTTTTTTTTTTTTTTTTTTTTTTTTTTTTTTTTTATGGCTGGCTTAGCCTGCCCTGGGGTTGGGGCTGGTGCAGCATGTGATGCCAGGGATTGAACCACGGTCCCTGCAGTTGCCTAAGCAGGAGCATTAGACTGCTGAGCCATCGTACCTGCCCCTGTGCTACTTTTATTGTTATTTTAGTGTGTGCTTCTACTTAGAAAAAAAATTTATTGTCAGTCTGCCCTGTCCTGCTGGCAGCAGCCCCCACCTGCTCATGCTTTCTTGATGGAACCACTTTCTCTTATGCTTGATTTAATTGAATGTGGTTTTGTTCCTCGTCGCCCTAGGAGTGATAGGCTAGGCTGTGTATGTAGGAGGTTCATAAAATATGGATAGCCTAGGTAGTAGCGGAGGTGTGTAGTAGATAGGACAGTTTCGGTTGGTGTAAGTACCCTGTGATGTTTGCACAGTGATGAAATCACCTAATGATACATTTCTCAGATTGTGTTCCATTGTTAAGTGACTCTCGGCATTTGACTGATCTGACCAAGCTTGTGTTCCCCATGGGGATACTGAGACCTGGAGTGGAGAAGTCTAGAACTCCGGGCTCTGGAGTTCAATGTTACACTTCTTTCTTAGTTGGCAATGGGAAGACTCATCCTGTATTAAAGATCTCTGTCACCCAGGCTGTCTTCCCTTCAGAGACAATGCTTTTACAGCCCCTGAGCTGGGATACTGAAATAGATACGTAGGATGGTTTAATCAAGGACTGTAACTCCTGCCCCCTTTTTTATCTCCCTTCATTGGTAAGGCAGCACAAGTCAGAAATACCATCTTGGTTTTATGGATGAGAGCTGGAGGATCCATTTAGATGTAGTACCAATGAGAGCAGCCAGCCAGAACCTGGAGAGAGCCCACTGGCCAGCAACACCATCTGCACTCCTGCTGTACGAATAGCAGTGATCCTTGTGACAGCAGAGGGTACCGAGGGCCTTCCTGGGGACCTTGTAAACTTGGGAGCCTTGGAGTCCAAATTCATTGCCATTATCAGGCGAGAACTAATTCCAGATTCCTTGATGAGACTCTTAAAGACTCTCCAAGATATAGAGCCTGTTTTTCCCTTCCCCTGGGTCCTTGTGCCTTGGGAGGAAAAGGGGAGCTTTGATTTAGTACCAAGCCAGCATTAATGTCACCCAGTCCCTGCTATAATGGCAAGTTGGAAAGTAATTCCCAGTCCACTACTAGAATACAGAGTAGAACTCAGGAGTTATCTGGTTTTCTAATTCTTATCACAAAACGTTGCCTTCACACTGAGAGGGAGGAAAGAAGAAGTGTTCCGTGGGCGGCTGGAAGCTGCTACCTCCTGCACTGTGCCAGGCGTCCTAAACAGTGGCTAAATCAGGTGCTTGCACCCACGGCATGTCTGGAGTCTGCAGTAACTCAGAGGGCTGGCTTAGTAGGCTGAGGCCATTTTTTTGCTTTCTGAAAGTTCCTGACTCTGATTTTTGTGGTCTTCGAACTTTGAAAGCTTATTTTACAAGAAGATAGTAAAAGCCTAAAAGAAAAACAAATCTCCCCAAGTTCCATTAATTCTTGTTGATTTTTTTTTTTTTTTTTCCTGGTGCTGGAGACTGGAACTCAGGGTCTCTTGTGCACTAGGCAAGTGCTCTGCCACTGAGCTTTACCCTCAGCGCATACTTTCTGTTTTTTGAGGCAGAGTTTCAAACTCTTGAGGGCAAGTGATCTTTGCCTCTTTCTTTTTCTGTCCTGGGAATCCAATTCAGGACTTGAGTTTGCCAGGCAGATGCTGTGTCACTGAGCTATATCCCTGTCTCCTGCCTCAGCCTCTTGAGTAGGTGGGACTGCAGGTGAATGTTGACGTTTTAATAAGTTAAAATTGATTAAATGCCTGTCCTGAGCCAGGCACTGTACTAGACACTTTGTGTGTGTGTGTGTTGTGTTTTTTTTTTTTTTTTTAAATTTGTTCCCTTGTCTTTTTGATACAGGGTCCCTGTACATAGCCCTAGCTATCCTTAAACCAGACTGGCCTTGAACTTATTTTTTTTTTGAACTTTTGTTTGTTTGTTTGTTTATTTATTTATTTATGGCTGGCTTAGCCTGCCCTGAAGGCAGGGCTGGCGCAGCATGTGGTCCCAGGGATCGAACTGCGGTCCCTGCAGCTGCCTAAGCTTTCCCAAGCAGGCGCTTTAGACCACTGAGCCATCCTGCCAGGCCCTGGCCTTGAACTTTTTTTTTTTTTTTTGTGGGACTGGGGTTCAAACTCATGCTTGTACTTGCCAGGCAGTCACTTGTGCCACAGAGCTATCGCCCCAGCCCCTTGGCCTTGAACTTATGATAGTCCTCCTGCATCAGCATCTCGAGTGCTGGGATTACAGGCATGCAGCACCACAACTGGCTATACTAGACACTAGAGACTTTATATAATCTATAAGACATAGGCCGGGTGCGGTGGCGCACGCCTGTAATCCCAGCACTCGGGAGGCTGAGGCAGGAGGATCAGTGCGAGTTCGAGACCAGCCTGGGCTACAAAAGTGAGCTCAAGGCCAGCCTCAACTGCATAGCGAGACCCTGTCTCAAAAAGACAAAAAAAAAAAAGAAAAAAGACATAGGTTGGTGTTTTTTGTTTTTTTTTTTTAGGACAGGGTCTACAAGGCCTATAGGATCTCACTATGTAGATTGGACTCTAGTAATTCTCCTGTTTTCAGCCTCCCAAGTGCTGTGTTACAGGCACCCACCACTATGCCCAGTCTCAATCACTGTCTCAGCACGCCCTGGAGGTGGGGCTGGCACTGCATACCAGGGATTGAACCCAGCTTGTGCGCTCTGCCTAAGCATTAGCTTTAGTCAGCTGAGCCATCAGGCCAGCCCTTGTTTTTTCTTTAAAAAGCACTGAACTATGTCAATTAATGCAATGAAAACCTGAAGCCTTTTGGGAAAAATGGAGCTAAGGGCATCCCACTCCACAACCTTAGTAGTGGCACCTTAAAGAAAGGAAAGGAAGAAAAGCGGGGCCTGGTGGTGCACACTTTGTATTCTCATCCCAGATGTTGAGACAGGGTGATTGCAAATTCAAGTCCAGCCTGGGAAATTTAATGACTTAGCAAGACACTATCTCAAAATAAAATAAAATAAAAATTAAATATTAGGCCGGAGATGTAGCTCAGTGAAAATCCCTTGGGTTCAAACCCTAGTTGTTGCCTTCTCCCTCCCTCAAGCTTGGATACAGTTTTGTGCTCATGCCGCAGTTAGGCAAGATGTAAACCCAGCGGTGAGGAAGGCCCCTCCCCTGCTGTGCGCCACCCTGGTAGACGGTAGCGGGTGCAGGAAGGATCGCCGCTCGGGAAGCATGATCGGAAGGTGCTCAGAGGGCAGCAGCCGGTGGCTCCCTGAGTGGACCGGGTGCCCTCAGCGGTAGCTGATAGATGGTGGAGGTGTTGCTGTGTATTTTGTGTATTTCTTTAGCCATGCCTCAGATTAGCTACCTTTAGCCCATTGAATGTTGGGGGTTCATGGAATTCTTTTTGCAGATACACAGTTACACTACACAAATTCATCTTTATGGCCTCAGGATAAACCTTTCCTTAATGTGTCAGTTTTATTGATTGTGTTTCGCTTGTCCTACTGGAGAGTGAACTCCGGACTTCTCATGAGCCAGGCAAGTGCCTCACCACTGAGTTATGCCTCAGCCTGCTTTATTTTTTGCTGCGCCGTCTCAGAAAGTTTCCAGGCCGGCCTGACCTCCACCCTGCCTCAGCCTCCCTAGGAGCTGGGATCACACACAGACACCACCATACCTGGCAAATTGGCATTTTTATTTTATTTATTTATTTTTTTTAATTGGCATTTTTAAAATAAGTGTCAGCACAGCTAACTGTACAGTGTTGATTTTTTTTTTTTTTTTTTTTTTTTGTGGCTGGCTCAGCCCACCATGGGGGCAGGGCTGGCGTGGCATGTAATGCTGGGGATTGAACTACAGTCCCTGTGTGCTTGCCTAAGCTTGTCTAAATAGGCGCTTTAGACCTCTAAGCTATCTCACTGGCCCCAGCTGACTGTACAGTGATAAACAGCTTTGTAGGTGAAGTTCTTTTGGTACATTAATTTTTTAGGCTAAATTTCCAGAGAGGAAATGACAAGGTTGAAGGGTATGCTGGTCTGAGGTTGATTTTTTTTTTTTTTTTAATAAAATGAGATAAATTAACAGCATTCCCCTTGCTTATTGCTTTCACTGAGGGCCAATCCCTGAGTCCTGCTGATCCTGCAGGGAGTGAGGACCCTGGCCTGCCAGCTGCTGCCCAGACCAGGGGCTCTTGGCCATGTGCTGGCTCTGGGAGAGAGGTGACTTCCTGTCTTTCCTGCCTGCTGCACAGTAAGCTGAGGTTAAGTGTGTTGTGAGCCCCCAGGCCTGGCCCCCTCATTTGTTATCTCCTTCCTAGCCTACTGGATAGAAAGCCAGGGTTTCCACTTCCTCCAGGGGCTGCAGTGTCCCCCACCTCCCCCTTTCTCCCCTCCTCTTCTCCCCTCCTCCGGAAAGAGATCTGCCCCCATGCAGTAACCTTACTTCCGCCCAACCTAGTATTTTTAAACCCAAGTTCATGCTATTGTGAGTGGGTTCCTGACTTGTACAACACTAAGGTGGCCTGAGCATCCCACCCTCAGTGTGAAGTGCTGGGGCCTGACTTAGCTCTAGCCCAAGTTTTCCTGGATGGCTCCAAGGTGGAAGTCCGGGTGTGAGGAGTCAGATAAACAACCCAGCTCGTAGCTCCCACCCCGGACCCTGTCTCTTGAAATTACCTAGGCTGAAGGCTGCTATTACCTCCACCCCCAAGGGGACAACTTGGAGGATGCCCTCCCAGGCCCTGCTGCTGCTGGGGGGTCACAGAACAAGCTGATGGTCAAGGAAGAGATCTGATATTCAGTGGGATCTATTGGGTCTCCAAGCCAGTGTTATAGTCCTCTGGGCTTCAGCATATGTCTGTGACATGGAGGGGGCACAGAACTGGGAGGAGTGGAGGAGAGTCTATCCCCAGGTGCTGACCAAGGAAGCAAACTCTATTCCTGTTGATGCTCCTGCTAGCAGGCAGAGAAAGTCTCGGCCAGGGCCTGCTACTACCCAGAGGACATGCAAAGACCTCGGCTCTGTGGCTCACCATGGCTTTCGCACCTTGGTGCTGCTGATGTCTGGGGTGGGATCGGTGTTCATGGTGGGCAATGGTCGTTGTGCCCTCCAAAATGGTCACCAGCATCCCCAGGCCCTGTCCACTAAATGCCAGTACCCCCCCACTATTAGCCCCAACACATGTCCCCAGGCATTGCCACATCCTGTCAGTGGAGGGTGTGGCAAAATTGCTCCCTCCCTCTGAGGACTATGCCTTGATCTGGTTCAGTAGACTGTAAAGTTATCCCTCAGTGTCCATGGAGATTGGTCCTAGGACCTCCAATACCCGAATCAGTGGGTGCTCAGGTCCCTGGTAGAGAGTGGCATTGCATGTGATGTAACCCATGAATATTCTCCCACAATGGACTTTATTTATTTATTTTATATTATGACCAGCTCAGCCTGCTCTGGGGGAGGGGCTGGCACAGCATGTGGTGCTGGGGATTGAACCACGATCCCTTTGGTTGCCTAAGGTGCTTTAGACCACTAAGCCACCTTGCCAGCCCTCCCACAATGGACTTTAATTGCTTTTTTTTTTTTTTTCACTTTTTCTTAGAAGTGCGATTTCATTTTATGTTTTTGCAGAACCAGAGATTAAACTCAGGTCCTTACGTTTGTCAGGCAAGCACTTATTCTACTGAGCTATCTTCCCAGCCCCCTGGACTTTCAGTCTTCCCTGTATTACTCAGAATACTATAGAAATGGTGTGCAAATAGCTGTATTGTTTAGGGGATAATGACAAGGGAAAAAAGTCTGTACAAACTCAAAAGAGATGTAATTTTTTAAAAAGCACCAAGACAGAGGGCCATCTTTGTCTACATTTTTGTATTAGTCTCAGGGCAGGTGATTAAAACCCTGGGCTTTGGCATCAGACCAGGGCTCAGAGCTGGGTTGTCCCATTTAGCAACTGTGTGATGTAAAGAGCTCAGCTGTCCCCGAGCCTCAGTTTCCCCGTGTGTGCAGCAGAACCAATACGAATAGCCACCTGCCTGTGCAGGTGAGGAGTCTGTGGAGAGGTGGCACTCAGCTGGTAGTGGGTGGCTCTTGCCGCTGCCCAGAAAACTTGGAGCATTTTGAAAGCAGAAGATGTTGCATAAAAGCCCAGGCACTGGTCATTGTTGTACATCTGCAGGGCATGCTACTAGAGTTGAGGCAGGTACAGCACCAGCACTGTTGCTTGGGTGGGCTTTTTTTTTTCTTTTTGAGACAGGGTCTCACTATGCAGTTCAGGCTGGCCTTGAGCTCACTTTTGTAGCCCAGACTGGTCTCGAACTCGCACTGATCCTCCTGCCTCAACCTCCCAAGTGCTGGGATCATGGGTGTGCATCACCATGCCCAGCGCACTTGGGTGGACTCTCTAGCAGCCTTTTTCACACATGGGGAAACTGAGGTGAAAACAGAAGAAGGGAATGGTCAGCCCAGTGTCTGATGACTACAGAATTAAAGCGAGGTTTTCTGTTCTTTTTCTCCACTCCTAAGTCTCTGGGCTGTGTGCTTTGTGCATATGGCTCATGGGTCGGTGTGGATGAGCCCGTCTTGGGTGCTCAGCAGTGATGATGCGTAGCTGGTGGCTGCTGCTTTGGGTCAGGCAGACCAAGCTTCCCCCCTTGCTGCTGACCTATGCTCTCGTCCCCTGATGTCAACTCCTTGGGCCCAGTGGTAGTGGGTCTGGAGTGCAGGCAGGGCCGGCAGCAGGTGATCTGAGACCATTTGGCTGCGTATGGACAGAGCGTGCCCTGGGCTCTTCACAGCACACAGACAGTTCTCATAGTTCTGCAGCCTGGGGCCCAGGATCTGGGCTTCCGTGGATTTGGCCCATTTTCTCAATGAGGTTCCTTCTCACTGTGTCCTCGTTGGGTGGGAGGGCTGAAGGGTCTCCCTGGGGGGCTACCTTATGTACTTATTCATTGAGTTTATAGTGCTGGGGACTGAACCTAGGTCTTCCAGCACTAAAGCTTAAGCTCTGCCACAGAGTTGCACCCAAGCCAGGCCTTGGCAAGGGCTCTAGTCCCGTTACTGCCTATGGATACCATCACCTCAGCACACCAGTCTTCAGGGGAAGCACACGTTTCTACCACAGCAGGAGCCAAATCAACGGGGCCTTGAATGCAAAACTGAGGAGTTTTGCAGCTTTGATTTTAAGGAGAGGCCTGACTCTCAGCCTCTCTAAGATTAGAAACCAGGGGGGAATGACCCCAGGGCCAGAGAGGGGCAGTGCCTTCTGAGGCTACACAGCTAAGAAAGTGAAGGTCCACTGGTGCCCTCGGCTGAGGTGGGCTCTGGAGTTGTAGAGGCTGTCCACTCCCAGTCCCCCTCGCAGTAACTCCCTAGGCAGAAGGGGGTGCTGGGAGGGAGGGCAATAGCTGTGGTTGGGGCTGGGTCAGAACCCAGGAAGGGGAAGTGCCTGATGCAGTGCCACCAGCCTAGAGGAGGAGGCGCCCTGGGGCAGGGGAGAGGGCCCGTGTACCATCTGCCTTACCTCTGCTTCAGTTCTTGCCCTGCAGAATGGAACAGTCGAGGTGTACTTGCCTAGGGTGACATGAGGTGACCTGTGGTGGCCACGTGTCCAGGGCAGTGGGAGAGCACAGACGTACTGGCCCTTAGAAGTGTGTTTGCGGCTCCTCCTCCGCTGGGATCTGGTCTTTGGGTCTGATGGTGGGAATTGGCTGTTGCTTGGTTCTTGTTTGCCTGCCTTTCATTCTTCCTTCATACCCACCAGAGGCCCAGGGAGGCGCAGTGGCTTGCTCAGAGTCACGCAGCCTGTCTGTGCCGGGGCTGGGGCTTGACCCGCATCTCTGGATGGAAGCCTGTTTGCCTTTTCTCCTGTGAAGTACAGAGGGAAAGATGAGGGGGAGTTCTGCGCAGAGAGGGTGTGGGTCCTTCAGTGCCTCCCTCCACCTTGGGCCCCCGTGTTGGGCTCGAGGACCTTCCTCCCTGGCTGCCCCAGGATGGGGCAGTGGTGGCCTCCTGCAGAGGAAGTGGTGACATGTGGGCAGGGCCAGCAGAGGAAGTAGGGGTTAAGGGATGCTAGGTGTTCCTGGCTGGGTGGGAGGAGAAGCAGCTGGAGAGACCTCAGGGCCCACATGCAGGGTGCCCTGGGTTACCCCAGCTTCCCCAGGGCAGGAAAGATGCGGCCTGCATGCTGCCTCCTCACTTCTCTCCCTACACGCACTTTCTACTCCACTCTCTCTTGCCCTTACTCTCTGCTTCCTCTTTGTTACAGTTTTCCTCTCTTCCCCCATAGTCTCTGGATTTTTTATTGTTTTTTGTTTGTTTGTTTGTTTTTGTTTGTTTGTTTTTTTAGGTCTTTGTCTCACTAGCAGGTTATCTCAAAGCCAGAATTAGTCCCGAAGACTTGAGAGGGATTGACCCAAGCTGGTGACTGAAGAATCAGCTCCAGCTGGGTGTCAAGTGTGGGCCTTACTCTAATGGGAGTTGAAGCGAGCAGAAATGCAGCCCTTTCTACCTCAGGACCTTTGCATTTATTGCTCTTGCTACCTCCCCTCTCTTCCTGTCACCCACATATCTCTGCCTCCTCCTCATCCTCAGGTTCTCAACACACCTCCCCTCCCTTCTCCTGCCACAGTGATCGCTCTTGGTGATCTTGGGAGCTCTGGTCAGGACCTAGAATTGCTGAGTGCAGCTCCTTATTTATTTTCTGTCCTGGGGGTAAAGTCCCTAGGGGCAGGGGAAGAGGAGGAAGGCTGAAGAGGGCAGTGGACAGAGTACAGTTGGACAGGAGGGTTAATGGCTCAAATTCTGAGCGCAGCAAGGCAGCTCTGGCTGAAAACAATTAATTGCAGATTTCAAGATAGCTGGTGGGGCCAGCCAGATAGCTCAGCAGACTAAAGCACCTACTTAGGCAGAGTGCAGTGGCCTGGGTTTGATCCCCAGCATGCTGGGAGGCTGAAAACAGGAGAATCACTGAGTCTGATCTATGTAGTGAGACCCTGTAGACCTTGTAGTAAAAAAAAAGTACCCCAGGGACTGGGGAGATAGCTCTGTGGCACAAGTGCCTGTCTGGCAAGCACAAGGTTACGAGTTTGAACCCCAGTCCCGCAAAAAAAAAAAAAAAGTACCCTGCTGGGCAGGCTGGCACATGCCTATATCCTAGTACTCAGGAGGCTGAGGCAGGAGGATCACTATGAGTTTAAGGCCAGCCTGGACTGTATAGGGAGTTCAAGGTTCAAGTGCAGGCTGGACTATGTAGTAAGATGCTATCTCAAAAAGAAAGAAAAGAAAAGCATACTTTGTTCAGAGTTTGGAGACAGAGCCATATGACCATAAGGCTCTGCTTCACAGAGACAAGGAAGCGAGTGTGCTGCTTCTGTTGCGATGTCACTGGTACTGCTGGTTGACTTTGGCTGATCTTGGGCTCCAGGAGGTTGGTGGGCAGACTCCCTGAGGCCTGCCTCACTTGGTTTGCGTGTGCTGCGGCTGCTCCAGTGATCCCCGTGGGTGACGGCTTGCTTCTGCTCAGCCTTGCGGAGGGCACTGAATTAAGTCAGAGACGTGGCAGGGCTGCTGTGCGGTCTCAGCTCTGCACTGACCCTGCTCAGGCCCTTGCAGGTACCGAGGTCTCCCTGGGGGCCAAGAGCAGCAGGCTTGCCCAGGAGGGAGAAGCCAAGGCTGGGACTGCTTCCCTGCCCTCCTTGCTGGAAAGCTCCTGACCACCTTAACTGGAAACCCAGGCCCATTCTTGGCCTGCAGAAGCATTGCTGCTCTTGAAGCTGCCTGGGTCTCCCTGAGGCCGTGACCCTGTGCACCGTGCAGACCAAGTCTCCCAGCTCGCCGTGTGTCTCGGAGGGCACTGGCACTGCCTTGGGAAGCCTGGAGTGCTTTCTGAAGGTTTCTTCCCCAGAAGCCCTCCCCCTGCCCCTTTTGAGGAGACAGGGACTCCATCTCCAGGCTGAGGAGGGATGGACAGGGTGCCACCACCGGTTAGTAGCCTGAAGCTATACTATAGGCTTGGTGAAGACCTCAGTCCCAGTGCTAAGCACCTGACCTGTCTGCTTGAGCGCCTGTGGAACCCTCAGGCTGCCTGTGGTATTTATACCACAGGTCCCAGCCCAGCCTTTGGCTTTGCTGTGTGATCCTGGGCAAGGCATAGCCTCTTCCTGAGCCTCGCTTTCCTTGTCTGCAATCTAGGGCCAATTAGTTCGCCTCAGAGGGACATCAGGCATCTTTATACCTATGATCTCAGGAGGCCGGTACCCAAGGACGTGCTGCCAGGGCATGAATGACTGCACTGTTTGGAGCTGGTGGTAGCCTGTCTGCCACGCCCTTAGGTTGTTGTGAAGCCCTCACCATGTGGCCAGGGTAGAGTAGCTGATGGTAGGAGTTGGCCATATCCGTGGAGGTCTTACCGTTGATGAAACAGTGTGGGGCTGCTCTGGATGAGAGGGCAGGATGTTTTGAGACCCTAAGAGCTATTTGAGACTTCTGTGTCCATGGAACTGTCCCATGCCTGTGGATGTCACAGAGGGAGAGTAGAAAGGCAACTCCCAGAGGCTTGGAAGGGCTTCAGGAGGGTGGTTGAAGGGTGAAGGGTGCGCTTGACAGGAGTAACTCCTAATGCCCCACAGTGCAGTAGGTGTCCTGTGATTGATGACGGCTAATTTCATATTTCTAAGTAGCTGGGAGGATTTTGAGTGTTCCCAACAAAAAGGTACACTAAGCACCCTACACTGGACGTGCATTAAAATAACCACACTGAAAAAAAAAAAACAAAAAAAACAAAACACTGTACTCGATCACGGTGTGTCAGTGAAAATGAGCAGTGTATATTGTTTAGTTCTCTTTTTATAAAGCTTAGAAGGCTATATTGGTACATAGACAATAATGAACAAATATTCATGGGGTTCTTGTTGTGAGTCCAGCCGGTTGTAAGCACCTGTCACGTGGTGACTCATTGGTGATCCCAGGGCTGCTCAGGCATGAATGTTAGCATCTTCATCCTGTAAAAGTGGAGAGTGAGGGACACAGGGGTCATTTAACTCTTCTGGGGTCCCACAGTTAGGAAGTGCAAGAGCTGGGACTGCTGCACAAGTCCAGGTCCATCCATTGCAAGAAAAGAGGGCCTGCAGAATGCAGCGGGTGATTACCTCTGAGGTGCTGGGTGGTTTCATGTCTTTCTAGTCGGTTCTTTTTTTAAGGTTCTTCTTCATTGGGCTGGGGAGATAGCTCGGTAGTCTACACACCTGCCTTGCAAGCATGAGGACCTGGGTTCGGTGCCCAGTACTGCATGCCATGCTGGCCCCAGAAGCCCAGGTGTAGTGGCTCATGCCTATAATCCCAGCCCTGGGAAGGCTGAGATAGGGGGATCGTTGTGTGTCCGAGCTGTGTAGTGAGACCCTGTACCAAATAAATAAATAAAAGATTAAAAAAAAATGATGATTGTCCTTAATGAACAGGTGTTATTTTTAGAATGATAGCAAGCCACACAGAAAGTACTGTTGGTTGAAGAAGCTCTCAGAGGCCTGAGACTGTCTGGAAAATAGGGTGGGTCAAAGGGCACTCCCCCAAGTTGTGAGGATTGAGATGTTATACAAGGAGCCTCAACTGTGCAGGGGTGGGACCCTGGCCACCCTGTCTCAAGGTGCTTCCTTTTTTCTGTCCCTCTTCTTTGCTTTTGGGCCCAGACTCCCCTCTCCCTATAGCTCAGTACTGGATCCAGTTCCCCTCTGGGAAGGGCAGGAGCAGCACCCCCAGGGAGACAGCCCACGATCACCTTTCCCCACCTCTTTTATCTGTGACATCTAGGAATTGGATTCCCCACCACCTTTGAAAAGCTGAGCTCTGAGGGCTCCCACAAGCCTGGCCAAGTTGGACAGGTTGCATGAGTTTGTAGCCAAGGTCACTCAGTATCTTTGGGGTCAATCCCGTTTGGGTTTTAGATTTTTTCTTTGCTGGCCCAGGAAGACTTTAGAGGCTTAACACTGACTGGCTGAGCCAGGATGGCTCACCACACTTCTCCTGAGGAGGAGAGTATTAAATACCTGTCTGTGGAAGCCTTGTCACTGTTCAGCTTTTGTGCTGTGTAATCTTTGGCATCCTTCAGTGTCACTTGTTCTGAAACTTGGCCATCTCATTTGTTGTTGAGCTGAAACTGGGTGCAGCAGTTATGAAGCGGGAAGTGGTTTCTCTCCTTGGCAGAATATGTTAACTGTGTACCTCCTGGCCCAGTCGAATGCCTTGGCTTTGCCAAGGTAAGGAGGTGCCATTGTCCCAAATTGGAGGACAGTTAGAGATTCAGAACTCTAACTGTGTTGAGGAACAAATGGACTTGTACTATTTTCTTCTCCTGCGTGGACATCTTCCTCTGTCTCTGTTTGCAGGGAGGCATGAACACTGTTCATCCATCCATCCATCCATCCATCCATCCATCGTCCATTAATCCTTGTAAGCACCCCTCCCATCTTCCCACCATCCTCTCATCCATGATTTTTTTTGGAGGCCATGTCATCTAGGCTGTTCTTAAGCTCCTGGGATCAGGCTGTTTGCTTACTCAGTCTCTCAAGTACCTGGGACTGCAATGGCATGCCTCTCCTGATACCATCTGTGATTTTAATTTTTTTTTTTTTTTTTTT
>PVJA010040676.1:0-18357 GCA_004027025.1 Myocastor coypus | reverse complement strand
CAAATACATCACATCTGGAGGCTGAATCGCGGAGGGCAGAGGGCTGCCTGATTACCTCTCTTCCAGTTTTCAGTGTGAACAAGAGGGTCAGGGTGGAAGGGGCTGGGAACATCGAGGAGCCCGCGCGCACCGGCCTTTGGCCGGGGGCAATGACCGCAATGGCGAAGGAAGAGCTATGAATAAAATATGAAGTCCTTACAGTCTGCGCTCAGGGACGGGAGCAGAGTGAAGGCTCAGCCCCTGTTTGCTGAGTAAACTTGAGCTGCGAGCACTGGTTTGCCATTGGGAAGCCCCGGAGGACGTCGTCAGCTCCAGCGAACAACCTCGATGAGCAAGGACCCTGTTTGCCCGTTCTCTGGACAGGGCAAGGTCAGCTCAGAAGGGGCGGAGCTGGGCGTCCACCTGGACGCACAGACGCTTCCTTATTCCCCCTCTAGGGCCTTCACTGCCCTGCGCCTGGAGCCCACCCTCCAACAGGGGCAGCAGCAGGCAGGAGCCACACAGCTCGCTCAGGCAGGAGTACCACCCCTGGGCCCTGAGAGCTAGCCAGTGCCCCGGGAGCAGACGGTCAGACCAGACCTATGACCCGACTTTCTGCAGCGGGTGGAACAATGCTGCTTGCTTTCTTGAATTAGAGACTAAAATTGGAATAATTTGGGTTTTTTTGAAGTCACTTTCCACATCAGTACCTAGAGAGCTGCCCCATGCTTTTTGATTAGATTCTTCTTGCTGGACCCTTAGGGTTTTTTGTTTGTTTGTTTTCAGGCTTTTGCTGTTATAAACAATGCCACATAGGCTGGGGAGATAGTGTGGCTGTCTAAGCATCTGCCTGGCAAGCGCAAGGACCCAGGTTCAAACCCCAGTACCACATGCCACGCTGGCCCCAGAACCACAGGCACAGTGGTGCACATCTGTAATCCCAGCACCGGGGAAGCCGAGACAGGAGGATCACATGAGTACAATCTATGTAGTGAGACCTTGTATCAAATTAATTAATTAATTAATTAATCAATGCTGCATGAAGAGCCTTGACTGTTCACTTTACACTCTTGGAGATAAATCTATGGAACAAACACAGGTAGAATTGCTAGACAGAAGGTATGTATATATTTTTATTTTTAAAATGAATATGATTTTCATTGATGAGACCATCTTTTTTTTTTTTTTTGTCTTTTTGAGACAGGGTCTTGCTATGCAGTTGAGGCTATCCTTGAGCTCACTTTTGTAGCCCGGGCTGGTCTCGAACTTGCACCAGTCCTCCTGCCTCAGCCTCCCAAGTGCTGGGATTACAGGTGTGAACTACCACGCCTGGCAAGAGACCATCATTTTTATGATCATGTTGGTGGGGGGTTTTGTTGAAATGTGAACCCATCACACCTACAGCCAATGTTGAAATTCTTTTGACGGGGCCCGGT
This sequence comes from Myocastor coypus, assembly GCA_004027025.1. Lineage (NCBI taxonomy): Eukaryota > Metazoa > Chordata > Mammalia > Rodentia > Myocastoridae > Myocastor > Myocastor coypus. The sequence continues at coordinate 16,942 of PVJA010040676.1, read as the reverse complement.
GGGATGGCTCAGTGATCTAAAGCGCCTGCTTGGGAAAGCTTGGGCAGCTTCAGGGACTGAGGTTTGATCCCCGGCACCACATACTGCGCCAGCCCTGCCCTGAGGGCAGGCTAAGCCGGCCATAAAAATGAGTGGATAAACAAACAAAGGTTCTGAAACAAGAAAAAAATAAATAAATAAAATAAAAAATTCTTTAAAAAAAAAAAAAAGAAATTCTTTTGAATGACAGCTTGATAATACGAGTCAGAGCAAACTAAGGCTCACGGGAATTCTGCTGCTGCACTGCAGGGTGCTCACTGCCCCTTCTGGAGCCCGGCAGCAGGCTCTTCTCCTCAAACAAGAATTGAATCAGACTAACAAAAATGGTGACAGAAATTATCTGGAAAAGTGGGAGTGAAGGATAGGGAGAAACCTGGCTCTGCAGAGCGCACTTGGGCCAAATAACGGAAAGAAGGAATCGTGCCCTTGCGCTCTACGGGGTGCAGCGACTCCCGCGAGGAGAGCCCCAGCAGCGAGTGCTTCGCAGCGCCTGTGTCAGCTCACGCCGTCTGCACCCCAGCGACACGCAAGGGCTTCTCTCTGTGGGGCCCCGGGAGGCAGTCCTCTGTGGATTCCACAATCCCACTGCCCTTTTTCCTCAGGCAGTCTGAGTCCCATCCCATCTCCTATCTCAATTCTATCCCCGGGCCAGGGAGATAGCTCAGTGGCATAAGCACCTGTCTGGCAAGCATAAGTTCCTGAGTTCTATCCCCGGTACTGCAAACACACACACACACACACACCCCTCAATTCTATCCCAAGAATTTATCATTTGGCTGGGTGTGGTGGTGCACGTGTGTAACCCAAGCAACAAAAAGGTTAAGGTCAGAAGACTACAAGTTCATGGTTAGCCTGGGCTGTGTGGAGCTAGAGCGTTCCAGGCTACCCTAGAATACATAATGAGACCCTGTCTCAAAAAATATTTATTATAATGTATCACAGATGTGGGGCACTATTCTTAATGTGGAAGCATTGAAAACAGTCAACAACAGTCTGAAAATTTGTTAAATAAATCATAGTATATACATAACCTCATGTTTTATTTATTTTTTGGCAGGAATAAAACTGAGCCAGTTATAGTATATTCATATACTGCAAGACAATGTGGCAAACAAAATTTGCTTTTGAAAAATATTTAGCTAGTAAGCCTTTATATCATTAAGTGAAAGGGCATGTCAACATATGCCATACAGAGCATAATCTATACTTTATTTTTTTTAAATTTCTTTTGTCTTTTTGAGACAGGGTCTCGCTATGCAGCAGCTCAGGCTGGCCTTGAGGTCATTTTTGTAGCCCAGGCTGGTCTCAAACTCGCACTGATCCTCCTGCCTCAGCCTCCCAAGTGCTGGAATTACAGGCATGCACCACCACACCTGGCTGCATAACCTGTACTTTAAAAATATATATGCCCAAAGGAAAAGACCAAAAATCATGCGCAAACATTTTACCGGTAGTTCACTGAAGGACAGGATTTGGTTTTAAGAACTGTCCACACTTCTCTAAGTCCTCAACAATAAACACACTTTTTAAAGCTATGAAAATTAATATTAACATAAAAAGGGGTCAAGGAGAGAAAGGACTAAGGGGTGAAGGAAGAAGGACACCAGGAGAAGAAGAGAAAGACAACACAGGGCTCTCAACGAAGGCCAGAGCCTCACCATTTAAAAAAAAATCCAGTCCCAGCCAAACAACTTGATCTTTGTCTATCAGTTTCTCTCTCATCACATGGAACTAATAATTCCCTGCCTCAAAGGCCTGTGGTAGGTGCAAAAGAGCTTTGCAAAAGAACCGTAAGTGTATTTTTTTTAAGGTGGCATTGTCACTGTACCAGAATATTGTGTAATCTTAGTTACCTTCCTGTAATTTGAGTCCCTCAGGAATAGTTTTAGCTTAAACAATGACATCGGATGTTTTACTTCCTATGGGCCTTTCCAGGCATCTGACAGAGAGGCCAAATTTTTCACACAATCAATAAAGGCCTCTGTTTCATTGAAACAGAAAAAAACTAAAATTTCTCCCACTTTTACCAAAGTATCTGAAATCCCCATCTTGCTCATCCTTTTGGTTCCAGGACTAAAAGCTGCACGTCAGCATTTTAAAAACTTACATTAAAAAGGGAAGTTCTCTTGCCTTGCCATAGAATAGAGCATGTGACCAAATGTTGGTGAAGGGAACGGAAAGATGTGTTGGCGAGCTGCGTCATCTGCAGGTCTCCACATGGAAAAGAGGCTCTGTTTTCAGTCAGAGACTCTGAGGAGCCAGAGGTCAACTTATGACAGATACTGAGACTCAAACTACCTAACACTGCCCGCAACTTAGCATCTTTACAAGATTACCGTGCAAGAGACATACATTTTGTCAGCCACGCTGGAACATGTGGGATGCTTATTGCTTAAGAATGGAAACATTTCTTTTATATTTTTGCCAAATAGGTGTAAAATGATATATCTCCTTGGGGTCTTGATATGTACTTCTCTGATCATGAATAATATTGGGCATTTCTTTATGCATCTATTGATTGTAATGCTTCCTCTGAGAAGTATTTTAATTTTTTCTATTTTTATGGTTATTGATTGGTTAAAAACTACTCTTGATATCAGTGATCTTGATACTAATCACACATTGCAAATGTTTTTTTCTCAATTGGGCATTTCAAAATTTTCTCAAAGATATCTTTTGGTGGACAAAATATACTAATATAGTTTACTGGTGGTTCTAACAATGATTTTGTTTCTATCTTGTATTTCCTTATCCCAAAGTCGAAACTATAATTGCTTATGCTTTTAGTATGAATTTGAAAGTTACAATTTTGATCCTATAGCCCTATGTCCATCTTGAGTTAACTTCCATATACAGTAGAGAAGGTAGCCAGCAGTATGTGTTTGCCTTTTAAAAATTCTGACCTGCTTCCTATTAATAATAAGCAGGGCTGCTTCAGGTGCCTCCCTTCACTGTTACACTCTCTTCACAGATACCAAATGATCTTAGTGATGTCATAAGAAGAGTGGCTTCAGATGGACCCTGACCTGCTCACCGATCTTTCCTTTCCCATAGCAATAGTTTGTGTGTGTGTGTGTGTGTGTGTGTGTGTGTGTGTGTGAGAGAGAGAGAGAGAGAGAGAGAGAGAGAGAGAGAGAGAGAGCGCAGGAATAGCCTAGGTTCTATCAAGTTCTCTGTGACCACCTCATTTTTTTTGAAATGCTGTTGTAAGCAGTGTTATTTATATTTCTACTAATTGTTGATAAACAGCAATACAATTATTTTTGCGTGTTGATGTGGAACCTGAAAACCTGGCCCAACATACATTAGTTCTTGTGCTATGTTTTAGACACCTTAGGACTGTCCACAGCACAGCAACCAGACCCAGCCGGGCACATCTGAACAAGGTCAAACTTGGTAGTTTCAGCAGGTGCTAGTGACATAACTTCACCAAAGCTCTACACCAGAGGTCAGAAGACAGTGCTATGCCACATGAGAAGGAGAAGGAGCAAGATGCCGTCTCAGACCCCTGAGTCTACCCCAGATGGTCTATAAAAACAACCGTTGTGTCTCTTGTGTTTTCTTATCTTCTTTTTTATTTCTTTAGCTCTTTGATTTATTTTCTTCCCTTCTTAATTGGCTAGGGCTTCTAATATAACATTCATCAGAGATGGTAATTGTGGGCAACATCTCTTTGTTTTTAGTATTAAGGGGAAGAATTCAATGTTTGATCATTAAATATGTTGTCACCTCTAGGTTTCAGATAGTTTGCCCTTACAAATTTGAGAAAATTCTTTTGTGTTCCTAATTTGCTGAGTACATTTGTCGTGGGTGGATGGCAGGCTTTTTGCAGATGCCTTACCTGCATCTGTTGAGATGATATATGCTTTATTCTGATCTGATTTTATTTTCATTTATTTTTTAGTACATGCTTACCATAAAGGTTCTATTCTTCATGGGGAATTGGTAGGTGTGTATAACACATCTTACTTGGTTTTATTTCTTCTTCTCCCCTCCTTCGCCCCTGCCACTATCTCTGTTAATATATTGTATGGCGAATTGCATTTATTGATTTTTAAATATACTGTACCATCTTTCCACTCCTTGAATAACATCTATTTCTCATGGTGCATTGCCTATCTGAAATGTGACCTTAATATGATTGGATTTGTTTTGCTAATACTTAGAAATGATTTTGCAGTTTGCATTTAGTTGTCCTGGTGTTCGGTTCCACATATCTGCCCTGGACGTCCTTCGATTTTCTGCTTACAAAACTTTTCTTAGCAGGGCCAGCCAAATAGCTCAGCGACTAAAGCATCTGCAAGCAGGCACAGGGGCTGGGGCTCAATTGGCAATTGAGACTGGGCGTGGTAGCGTCCCTGTAATCCCAGCTCTTGGGAGGCTGTAAACAGGCAAATCACTATGAGTCTGATCTAGTAGTGAGACCCTGCACATCCTGTAGACTCTTCCCTAAAACACAGAAGAAAACAAAAGTTTCCTTAGCAGGGGCTGGAGAGACAGTGCAGCAGTAAGGCCTTGGGTGCACCTTGCTGGCCATCAAGTCTGGGTGTGGAGGCGTGTGCCTGTAATCCCAGAACTGGAGAGGCTGAGACAGGAGGGTCACTATGAGCCTGAGCTGTGTAGAGAGAACCTGTAGGATGGACAGACAGACAGACAGGCAGACAGACAGGCAGGCAGGCAGGCAGACAGACAGACAGGCAGGCAGACAGAGATCAAAGAGAAAAAACCCTTCCTTAGCAGTTCTCGTAAAAAAAAGCACCTGCTGGTGGTGGACTCTTACAGGTCTTATCTGTCTCAAATTCTGGCTATGGAATTCTACTCATGATTTTCTTTGACTTAAGTATCTTAGTTCATTGCTCTGGTTTTATATAATTTCTAACAATAAATTACCCATCTGTGTGTGTGTGTGTGTGTGTGTGTGTGTGTGTGTGTGAAGCTCGCAGCGACCCTCCCGCCTCAGCTTCCCAAGCACGGGGACTGCTGTCGTGCCCCACGAACCTGGCTCATGATGTGCTTTTGAGAAGTTTTAAAGCGTATTTACTTGATGTTTGCTGTAATTCTTGAATATAGTTGCTTATAGTTTTCAAGATGCTTTAAAATTATAGCCATTGTTTCCTGAAAGTATTTTTCTGTTTCATCAAAAGTACTTCAAAGTACTTTTCCTTTCCTTGTGGAGTTCTTAGTGCACATATCTTAGATAACTTCATACTGCTCTATGGATCACTATACGGAACTATTTTCCTTCAGCCTTTTTCTTTCCTGGTAACTCATTTTGAATAGTTCCCTGTCTTCAAATTAACTTTTTGTTCTGCTTTATTGAGTTTCCTATTAATCCTATCCACTTATTATTTTTATGTTATCATTTTCATCCTTAAAGCTTCATTTTGATTTTTAAATATACTTAATTTCTTTCCTCATAATTTTAATTTTCATCTCAGGGACTCCCTCTGGAGTCTCATTTTTACCAGGCTCTGCTTGGGTCTCCCCTTCCTCGTCTGTGGTGCGGAGTTTCTCTCTTCACTAATCCAGGGAATAACTCACGAGGTAGCCTTTCTCCCTGACGGTTGTGCTGCCTACTTTTCTCTAAAAGGTAAAAGCCTGGGGCTTCTATATCTTCCCTGTTTATTTTGTTGTCTACTACCTCCACGCGAGAGGGCAAACCCAGTACCTGGGATGCATTTTAGAAAGACCTCTCTGCTGCACATAGCGCTGTAGGCTGACGGCATTTTTGCACTTAGCATTTCAGATCCCATTTTGGTTTTCCATATTCCAGAGCTATTTTGTGGGTTATGTTTTTAAAAACCTTTTATTTAGTTATTTGGTACAGAGTCTTGCTGCACAGCTCGCACGCTAGCGATCCTCCTGTCTCAGCCTCCCCGGCACTGGGATCACAGGAGTGCTCCGCCATGCTTGGGTGAGGTGGCTGACACAGTGTGGAGCCAGCATGGCCCGTGGTACCGGGCATCAGACTCAGGTCCTTGTGCTTGCCAGGCAGGTGCGCTGAGCTATCCGCCCCAGCCTGGATCACGTTTCTGCTAACAAGTTCATTATCATTATTTTACTGCGAGGGATTGAACTCAGGTCCTTGTGCTTGCCAGGCAGGTGCTTCTGCCACTGAGCTATCTTCCCGGCCTTTAATTATTACTTACTAGCTGTGTTTTTGGCATTGACTTTTCACCAATTGGATTTTCTTTCTTCTTATGTCTAGCAATTTTAAATTGCATTCTAAACATTTTTTTCTGTATGCCTAGGTCTTGTGACTTTTTATCTATTTTCTTACCATTCTTTTCTTTCCCCTTTTTCTTTCTTCCATTTTTTTCCTCTTGTCTTGGGGATTGAAACCAGGCTTTGAGCTTACCAAGGACACAGGCTGCCTCCAAGCTGCCCAGGTTGTCTTTCTGCTTTCTGTTCCTCTGCCTTGGTGAGACCTCTGGACTCTGTCTCCACATAGAAAGCTGTGAAGGGCCCAGGCCCACTCTGTCTGGTTCCTTTTCCTATGAGACCATTTCCATGCGCTGCCTCTCTCTGGCACCTCACAGGTAATTCTTCCGTACATCACACTGGTTTTCCGGTTGTTGACAGTCAGAACACTTTTGGAGCACACACCCCTAAGTGCTCAGCTATAATCCTAGAACCCTGGAAGGCTGGAGCATAAGGACTGCAAATTCTCATACAGCCTATGCAATTTAGGGACTTGGCATGACACTCTCTGAAAATTAAAACTCAAAACTCAAAAAGGGCGGGGAACACAGCTCAGTGTGAAGCTCTGGGTCTGATCTCTAGTATCAAAAAACAAAAACAAAAGATTGTCCCACTGAAGCTAAGTAAAGAATGTGTGTTTCCACGTATTCACCAAAGAAGAATATATCATCAATCATCATTCATGAGTAATGCAAACCCACGCCCCTTTTCAGATTAAATTTTTAAAAAATTATTTTTGTGTTCTCTATTCTTGCGTCCAATGTTGAAAGCCCACGTTGCTGGTCCACACATAGCTTTTGCTAACACGCACAGTTGTGAGGCTGGTGTATGGCTTACTTTTCTCTGTTGTGGTCTAAGTCCCCTAAGTATTATAAAGAAATAAGCTATTGGAGTACTTGTTATTTGGGATGAACTCAAAGATTTCTAGACTATTCCTTGCAGAAGTGAAAAGGTGCACTAGCCCTGGGCTTCCAGGTCCCGTGCTGTGTTCCTCCTGCCCCTTTATGCAGCCGCTAGGTCCTCACCTTCTTCTGCACTTAGGTGGCATGTCACCTTCCTCATGTTTTTCCTTACAAATGTCCTTATGTGAAGATGTCACCTTTTCCCTTCTGTCTCTGTAGTCTTTGGTTATATGTCACCCAGGCTCCTGACCACATTGTAATTTGTTCTGCAGTTATTTATGAACACATCAAGTTTGTCCCCAGTAGGCTGCGAGTTTCACAAAGTGAGGGCTAAATCTTGACAGTCCTTGGTCCCCCCAGCACCTCATACCATGCTTACCAAAGGGGACACTCAGAACACAGTGGCACCTACCTGTAACCCCAGCGCTCTGGCAGGCTGAGGCAGAAGGCCTGCAAGTCCGAGCCCAGCCTGGGCAACTTAGTGAGACCCTACCTCAAACATTAAACTATTTAAAGGAGAGTGGGAATGTAGCTCAGTGTGAAGGCCCTGAGCTCAAGCCTGAGTAGCAAAAGAAAAAACAAAGGTAGTGCTCGGTGAAAGATTGTTGAATGAAGGTAGGAGGAAGACAGAGCATCTCACAAACTAGCTGCCTGTCCGATGTGCACTGGAGCCAGCCCTCCACCTGTCCTCTGCTGGTGTGCTCCAGTGGTCCCTCCTCACCCTGGCTTGTCGTGGGGGCCGAGCGCTGACTGGATCAGCAGCAGGGCTGGCTCCACGCTCCTTTCTTCTCTGTGTTTGTTGCATTTCTCTGCTTGGAACGGCAAATAGAGACACCGAAATGTCACCCAGGATTTGGGAGCAGATTTATTTGACATCAACAGGCACTGTCCTCTGCAAACGTCAGGCCCTAAAGGCTCAGGGTGGCAGGCCTTTATGGGATTGTGAAGGGGAAGTACAGAGGCAGAGGGGCTTGTCAGCAGGGGAGTGGCTTGTACAAGGCGCATCAGAGTGACAGTCCATTCTGAGAAACAGCAGTAACAGGAACTAAAGGAAACTGGAGGCTCCCTGGGCAACTAAATCTGCTGTCTGGGGAGGGCATTTTCTGCTACAAGCTCACCTCGACGCTCTTCCACTCTCCCTCCATCGCTGTGGCTTGGAAAGCTCCGTGTGGAGAGGATCCCAGATCCTCTAGCTTTCTTGGACAGGCATTTCCTCGCAAGTGCGCATGTGCGTGCGCGTGAGCGTGCATGCGTGTGTGTGCGTGGGTGTGTGCGTGCGTGTGTGTTTGAAGAATAGATGCTCCATCTTGTCTGGCACAGCTTACACCATGAAGAGCAAGCGGAGCTTGGTGGCTTTTTGTCTCCATAATCTGTCCTTTCTTTCATGTATTTGGATCTTTGTCTTCTACCACTGTCCGACTACTAGATACCTTGAAATCTCTCCATTCTTTGGCAGTCAGAGCTGAGGTCCACAATGTAACTCAGGCCGAGGCAGACTTACGACGGCCCCTGTCGGCTGTTCATTGAAATCAGCTGGTGAGCTGCTGATGGAGTGAGACCGCCTGTGCACCACACTCCATCCCAGATCCTAGAAGTGGCGGACCTGGGATGAGCTCTTCGGTCGTAAGCGTTTCACTCTCAGGGAGGCTGCGCTCCTCACCAGAAGTCAGTTTCCTAAATCTTGATCATGTTCTTACCACTTCCGTAATTACTGCCAAAACTACATAAGGGTCATGACAAAGTTTATGTAGTATTTTTTTAAAAGTCACTATAACCTCTCTTAAAGTACTTTGCTATGTAGTAGTTTATATAAAAATATATATGTCACATACATTTTTAAAAATTTTTTGACTGATGTTAGGAGATATTAAAGTTACATGTTTTGCTACACAGGTCTTGCTTAAACTTGCCCTTAATCAACCAGCAGAAAAGTTTAACCACAAGGTATAAAACGTAAGGCTAGATTAGAAGGCTGAGCCTTAAAAGGCTCAAATCAACAGCTTCCAGCATTGCCAGTTTTACTAGTAACCCACTGTGATTGTCAAACATTGGATTATTTGTATAACTACTTTCTCTTAGTTCAAAGAGAAGCAATTTTTTCATACCAATAATGACTAGAGCTGGGCGTGGTGGCTCACACCTGTAATCCCAGCACTCGGGAGGCTGAGGCAGGAGGATCGGTGTGAGTTCGAGACCAGCCTGGGCCACAAAAGTGAGCTCAAGGCTAGCCTGAACTGCATAGCGAGACCCTGTCTCAAAAAGACAAAAAGACAAAAAAAAATGATTAGAAAAATTATAATATCTATACCCTGTGCTCTGTATAACTGATAGGACAACAATATGCATTTTATCAATATTGGTGTCTTAGTTACTTTTCACTCGTTGCTGGGACAAATACCCAACACTCAAAATGAAGGAAGAAAAGGTTTATTTAGCTCATGGTTACTGGACGTTTCAGTCTATATTTGGCTGGCCCAAGGCTGAGTGGAACAGGGCAGAGAGCATCCAATTCATGGTGGCAGAACAGCAACAAAATGGTGGCAGAGGTAGCCAACCAAAAAGGGCAGCAGAGCAACAGCAACAGCTCAAGTCTGTCTCTCTGTCTCTCTTTATATTCCTATTAGGTTCTCTGCCTTAGGATATCCACCCTAGACCACGCCCATAGTCCCAGTCCTACTTAGACCAATAATCCCATCAATACTAAAACACATAATCCCAGTGACTAATGAGTCAAGTCTCAATCTATAGACGTTCCTTTCCAATCACTACATGAGGCTTTGGGGAGACAACTAGACATAAACCATAACAATTGGAAATGTACTACTAATGTGTTTTGAAACTGTTGCATTATTTCTTATTAAAAGTAATAAAATGAATAAATGAAATCTATTTACTTATTTATTTGGTAGAGGGTCTTGCTACACAGCTCAGATTTGTAGTGATCCTCCTCCCAGTATTGGATTATAGGTGTGTGAACTCAGATTTCTTAGCAGACCTGGTCTTGGTGGCCCATGTGGCATTCAGTACCTGGGATCTAACTCAGGTCCTTGTGCTTGCCAGACAGGTGCTTAGACTACCAAGCTATCTCCCTGGCCCATATACGTAAGTAATGAACCAGACTTGCAAAATAAGTATGTGTGAAGTCATTAGTCAATATAACAAGTAAAGAATTATTGTCTAACTTAAGAACACCAATAAGCCAGGCACAAAGAAGTGTGCCAATACTTGCAGCTACTCCAGAGGCTGAGGCAAGAGGATTGCAAGTTCAAGGTTAGCCTGGGCAACTTTGATCCAGTCTCAAAATTTAAGTATTTGTGAAAGTGTTTTGGCTCCAGTGCAGTGGTAGAACACTTGGCTAGTATACCCAAGAGCCCCAGGGTCAAGTCTTGGCATTGAAAATTGAAAAGAGAAAACACGACACAAAATATTTCTAGTTTCTTTGCTCTGTGTGCCTGCTTCCTGTGAAGATCTCCTTGCTTCCTGTAGGATATTGCTAGATTGTGTTTCGTATTCATTAGTCTGTGGCCTTTAGAAGAGTTCTCTTTATCCCAAGTAAATCCCCACTATGAGAGGATATAGCCCCAGTGCATCTCTGAAGAGTCACATGCTGAAGCCTGGGCCCAATGTGGTAGCATTAAAGAGTGTAGGAGTTTTCTTTCATTGTGGTCCTGGGAACTGAACCCAGGGCCTCCACAATGCGGTGTATCCCAGCCCCTTTTTTTGAGATAGAGTCTCTCTCAGCCTGTCACTCAGTTGCTCAGGCTGGGCTAGGAAGCCGGACTGCAGACACATGCCACCACCCTGGCTGTGGCAGTGCAGTTAGGTGCAAGATGGGGCCTGGTAGAAGGCAATGAGGCACTTGGCGGCATCACCAGTGGAAGAGATCAGCCTGGTGCTGCACAATGAGCAAGTGCAAGACCAAGTCCTCACAAGAGGGGCATGACTGTGCACCCCCCAGGCTCTGGCCCCTGTCTCCTGCTGCATGCAACCCTACTTTCCATCACCAGATGCAGGACGGTGGGACCGCTGGTCCTAGACCTTCAGCCCCACAGATGGGAGCTAAGCAAATGTCTTCCTTACAAAGGACTCAACCTCAGGTGTTTGGTGATCACAAAAAGAAATGAACCAACAAGGTCCCCTCACGACGTGTTCTGTACCTTTATTTGTTCCCTAGCTTTGGACTTTGGTTTGTGGCAGCCTGGTGAGGAAAAGGGTTCAGTAGAGCACCAAGGGTGTCAGTCACTGTCTTAGTTAAGAAAAGACAAGGTGAGTCTGGGCTGGGGAGGCGGGGAGAACCGGGGGGAACCAGCTGACCTATTTCAGAGGCAGAATGGCTGCAACCGAAAGATCACATTAAAAATCTATATCTTGCATATCAAGAGCTTCTTTTGAAATCCACCCTATAGAGTGAGTCTAGACTAAAAATATAAACTACTTACTGGGTTTATTGCCAGTTCCCCAGGGCTTCCAGGGAACGGGGATGAAGCAGACGCTTCCAGAGCTTTCTTCCTGGAGGTCTGCATCTTGCCTTTGAATAATACATAAATCAAGGCTGGGGCATGTACTTCTGGGTCCTACCTAAGGTGTGAAATTTTATGCTCCTCAAAGGCAGCTGAACCAATAATGTACTCTAGATGATCCTTTCTCTGTAGGCCATAAGGTCTTGAATTTGTTTCTGTAAACTTACCGCACCCTGCCTTTCCCCTGATTTGTTCTTAAATAAAAAACTCACTGTCTTTCCGTAATTATACAATATCGCTATTGTTTTCACAGTAACTTTGGAAAGCCCCAACAATTTGGGTGATAGTCACAAAAGTGTAGTTCATAGAAGGCCGTTAGAGACATTTCTAACTGTAAAATCAAAGAGTGAGTTAGCCACTCTTATTGGGACCAGCGTGATTAACTGGTGATTTATGGTTGGCTCAGAAAAGTCAGCCCCTGGAAGGAGGGTGACCCGGTCCTTCCTAGTGTCCTTGTATTGGACAATTTGGACCAAGCAGAGGTGTGAGATAGGCATCTTCCAGCCAAGAGGCCACTCCTGCTATAGCCAATTAGACTTGGAAACTGGTTCAACTCGCTGGGTCAGAAAACAGCCCCACTGTGGGAGCTAAACAGAAAGGAATAGAGTCATTGTTAGCTGATTTACCTTCCAGGAGCCAATACCCTCCCACCACCTAGATAATCATCTAATTGAGCAATTTTCCTATTTTGAACCAGATGTGTTGTTCACCAGAGTCTAATGACTGGAAGCTCCAGTCGCTGGGAAGTAAATGTCTTCAATAAATCCCCATTGCTCACCGGGGGTGAATTTCCAAGGGGCCAAAACTCAGTAGATATGTGCACACTGGCTTCGTTAGCAGACTCTCAGACTGTTCATATCAACAGAAGCAACATTTACTTAGCATATATTAAGTAGCTATGTGCCAGGCCCCTAGCTAGTGCCAGGATACTTTCCTAATGGATTGGGCAATAGGAGAGGTTCTCGATGTATGACGAGATTCTCTCTGAATGAGAAGACGAGATACAACTTGGCTCCTCTAGAGTTAGACTGATTAGAGAACAGCGCAGGAGGTGTGGGTCCCACTGAATGGAGAACTCCAGTTGTGCCATCTTCTCCAATGGAAATGTTGACGCACTCGGGCCAGGGAGCTTTGAGCAGAGAGGGATTGTATGGCTTGGGAGTCTTAAGAGGTCAGATCTTAGGATCTATATATTTGATGTTGCACAAGGACCTGTGACTTAACCCTAAACAGGATATGACACACTTGGGGCTTCGTGGCCACTCTGGTAGGTGAGCGTATATCGTTTCTACCTCCCTGTTCCTTCAACCGTCAGTTGTGTTTAGTACTTGTAATCTGGGAGCTGCACCCTCTCAATAGGACAGCCTTATAAGTACTTGCATTTTTAAATCTTTTCATCTCTTGAAGCCTGACAGCAAGAAAGGGAAGGAGGAGAGAGGAAGCAAGCAGAGAAGCTACCACAAATGACAGTGTCCTACTTAATGTTCAGACAGATCATAACAGAAGACCATCTATGACTTTCAGTCTACTCCTTGAAAATGAAGAGTGTCTATCGCGGGTGTAATTAAAGTTTTTCAACCCAGTGCTTCATCCAGAGAGATCATCTCAGGAATTCTGGCTGTGTCGATCTTCTTCCAAGCAGCCCTACTTAGGTGGAGTGCATTTCCAGACAACTGCTACAACTGTGATGTCCGGGATCACAGAAGAAATAGAGTCCACAGTCAACCTTGGTGGCCGTGGTATTGAAGGCATGGATGCATAAATGGAACTTCGGGATGGAAATAGCAGCTCACATCTTATAGTGCTCTGCGTCTGTTTTTCAAAGCCTTTCAGTCTGTTAGAATATGAACTTATACCATCGTCTTAGTTACTCTTCTGTCGTTGCTGGAACAAATACCTGACGCCCAAAATGAAGGAAGGAAAGGTTTATTTAGCTCACAGTTACTGGAGGTTTCAGTCTATGTTCAGCTGGCCCAAGGCTGAGTGGAACAGGGCAGAGAGCATCCAGCTCATGGCGGCGGAACAGCAGCAATCCAAACAGAGGCACCGACCAACCAGGGCAGCAGAGAGCAACAGCGAGAGGTTGTCTCTTTGTCTCTTTGTCTCTGTCTCTGTCTCTCTGTCTCTTTTTATATCATATTCAGGCTCTTTGCCTCAGCCTATTGGCTTTAGGCCACACCCATAATCCCAGAAGTACTCAGATCCATCATCCCATCAGTACTAAAACACATAATCCCAGTTGATCATGAGTCAAGTCTCAAACTCTAGAAGGGCCCACCCTATGATTGTATGAGTCTTTGGGGGGGACAACTAGACATAAACCATGACAACCATTTACTAATTTCATTTTTTCCCTAATGATCATTTAGCTACTATCCACAAGCCACATTATTGAACTAAATTTCCTTTTTTTTTTTGAGACGGGGTCTCACTATTAGTTCAGGCTGTTCTCAAACTCCTGACAGTCCTCCTACTGCAGTTTCCCAAATGCTAGGATTGCAGATCTGTACCACCATGCCTGGCAAATTAAATTTTCAACTGAGAATCTTAAAGTTGAAAAGCACAGTAGTTGAGCCTTCTATCTGGCCCCTAAGGTGTGAGACCTAGAGACTGCCCTTAAATCTAAATATCCTTGGACAGGGTTTGTTACTAAGTAACAGGTGAAAACATCCTGGCATGAGTTGTTAGGAAAGAAGAGCTATAGGGCAGTGAGGAGAGCCACTGGAAGGGGAGGCTGACAGGGAGGGCAGCAAGGCTGGAGGCAAACCCGGCCCTCAGCTCTGGAGCCTCCTTTGTCTCTTCCCAACTCTGCAACAGACGGCAGAGGGCTCTCCTGAGAGCAAAGCCTGTCTCTAGAAGAGCTTACCTGAGGCAGAGGTACTTGAGCCTCGTCCCACTAACACCTCTCAGAAAACAGAAAACTGTGTGTGTAGTAAACACAAACTCTATTCCACGGTTTCTGACATGTTGTCGTATGTGACCTTTTCTTACATGCCATTTTTGGTTTTGAAAGGAAGGCTCTAGAACATTCTAGAAACTGAGGTGTTTGCCTTTTTCTTAAGCTGGAAGAGCACTTGGCTTCTCTGTGGGGGAACAGAAATGACAGAGAGGTAGTAGTTGAACGCTGGCTGAGTGTGGATCACTGTCCTATCACATCATATGAATGAATCAATTTAACACTCATTTCAATCCTATCTACCATGTCGCAAATACTATTATTATCTCCACCACACAAGTGAAGCTAAGGTATGTGATTTAAGCGTTCTTGCCTGTATATTTTCCCTTCCTCAGTACTAGAACAGAGAAAGGTGTGGTATGACCATGGGAAAAGTAAGTTGTTTTGCTTGGTCTTTAGTCAGACTTCATTGTAGACTTAATAAAAATGAAGCACAAGAGGAAATGCAAACAAGTGTATCCCAATGCCCATGAATTAAGGGATGGATAAAGAAGATGGGATCTTTTTATGCAATGGAGTTCTACTCAGCTATAAAGAAGAAAAAACTAAAGGCTGTTATAGGTCAATAGGTACAACTAGGGGCCATGCTCATAAGTGAAATCAGACCCACATGTCCATAAACTAGATTGCTTCTTTGGTATAAGAAACTGAAAGTTAAATAAAATCTGAAAGATATAATAGATATTGTGAAAGGGACAGAAACTACTAGGGAAAGAAGAAAAGAAAGAAGGAAAAATATATTTATATATGTCCACTAAATAGCTAAGATAATTGTACTACTAATTTCTACTGGTTTATTGTAAGGAATACTTATGTTTAATTTTTTTTTTAACATTTCACATGCTTATTCTGGTAATCTGAACAACTACTTTGAAGATAACAACATACAACATAACAGCTGCTATTGAGTTTCTATCATCTCGTTTTGAACTTGTGTTTCGTTTCTGATTTTTTAATTAAAAAAATCACTTATTTGTTTATTTATTTCGCACAGGGTCTCACTATGGAGCTCCAACTCACAGTGATCCTCCTGTCTCAGCCTCCCCAGAGCTGAGATTACAGGCGTGCACCACCACATTTGGTTTTGGTGGCCCACATGGTGTGCCTGGGGTTCCGGGATTGGCATGGTCTGTGCTGCCAGGTATCGAACCCGAGTTCTTGCACTTGCCAGGCAGGCGCTTAGACTGCTGACCTATCTCTCCACCCCTCTTCCTTATTTTTTATTCTCTTTAAAATAAAATGTTCTATTATTTTCTTTTTTAAAAAAAATAAACAAAAGGAAAAGAGAGTCTCTGCTTCTCTAGGATGCTAGCATAGCGCTAAGTACAGTGTTATCTGATACCTTAATTAGATACTGAGATGTGCACCAGGACCAGGAGCTGTTCCATACACACACTCAGCTGATTGAAGAGCATAAAAACCAGGTCCAGCAGGTGGCGCTGGTGTCTCTCCCAGAGGAGCAGGCTGGGACACTGGACAGAGCTGTCCCTTGGCCGGGCCATTGGGCTGCAGGATGGCCCAATTTAGTCTCTCAGGCTTGCGGCCTTTGCAAGTGGGCCAACTGGCAGCCCTGCGGCTTGTCTGGAAGACCGTCCTTAGCCCCACAGTGGGTGTGGGGGCGGGGATGAGGGCGGAGCTGTCACACCTAGTGCCGATTTCTTGGACCCTATACCCATTGTGCGACCTTGGCCTGGTGATGTGAGGTTTCTGTGCTCCAAGGACCTCCTCGGTGAAATGAGGACCCTCCTGTACCTGCTCATCCTGAAAAGCCCAAATAAAGTCCCAAGAGGTAAGATCAACGATGGGAATCCCTCTGCAAGGGCACACAAGAGCAACCCGCATGTTTGTGGTCATTTTGTTTGTGAGACTGGGTCTCAGTAGGTAGCCCAGGCTGGCCTTGAACTCACACTGAGCCTCCTCCTGCCTCAGCCTCCTGAGTGCTGTGCAGGCCTGTGCCACCACGCCCAGCTGCAAGTCACATTTTGCCTGGCTGAGAACATCCTAACTTGGTTTCAGTTTGAAAGTGGACCTGCAGCGTTATGCGTATTCTCTAGACGTAAGCCGCTCATGGGGACAGAGCCTATCGCTTTAGAGTCTTGCCCGCAAAGAGCCAGGTCAGCTCTCTAGGTGATGTTGCTACTCCCACAGACCAGGCAGGTCTGCCCGCAGCGAGGCCTGGGGAAGATAAACATCAAAAGAACAAGGACGGAGAAGCAAACTCTTACGAACATGCAAAGGAATGTGCAGCAGATGGATCTAACTGCGTCTGAAGTTCAGGACAGGCTTTCCAGCACAGGGGAGAGCCAGGCGAAGACCAAAGGGGG
>PVJA010040675.1:0-18366 GCA_004027025.1 Myocastor coypus | reverse complement strand
TTGGTCCTCACAAAGTGCGCTTCTCTGGGAGGGGCAGGCTGGCGCTTCAGTTGAACCCAAGTACCTTTCTCTTTGGCTTCTTTCTTTTTCTGATCATTTTCCTTGACACATTTCAGGAAGCTATCACGACTTTTTGAATGTTTAATATGCTCAATACGTACATTAATCCTCTTGGCAAGTATCTTGCCCTTAACTTGCTGGTTTACAACAATGCCAACAGCGTGCTGGGTAACGTTGTAGACTCTTCCTGTTTTGCCATGGTAACATTTGTGAGGCATTCCTTTTTGCACAGTACCCATTCCCTTGATGTCTACAATGTCACCCTTTTTGTAGATTCGCATGTATGTAGCCAAAGGAACCACCCCATGTTTTCTAAAGGGCCTGGAGAACATATAACGGGTTCCCCTCCTCTTGCCCTTTGTGTTAGTCATTTTGACAAATTACTGGAAGATGGCGGTTCCGGCCGAAAGTTGAAATGTTTTTAATTAGCATTTGTGTGAACCTAGCCTTAGGAAAATGGTGGAGGTCAGAGATTGTAGTCTCCCTCTACTAAGATGATTATGCACATTCCAAGCCCTAAATAAAACTGAGATGCTTCTAGAACTCTGGGCTCCCTGAGAGAGAGAGAGAGAGAGAGAGAGAGAGAGAGAGAGAGGTATCAGTGAGGCCTCTGAAGTAAAATTTGTTGGATCTTCTTGTTTCTTACGGCACCAACTGGTAGCATACAACAAGTGGTGTACAACTCGGGGCACAGAAGACAACCAGGGGTGAGTTAAGAGACTCCTGACTGAGTGGGAAAAGTACGCCCAGAGTAGGTGAGACCAGCGGGAAAAGCTCAGAGTAATGGGAAACTCCGCCTCAGTGGAAAATGAGTATGTCTGTGTTATTTGGATGTTACTCAAAACAGCAGGTGTAAAAGTGAAAGCTAAGAGTTTCAAGGAATTATTTTCCCATATAAAATGGTGTTGTTTTTTGTTTCGGCCTAAGGGAAAGGCTGCTTTAAATTTAAAAGTCTGGAAGCAAGTTATGAGAGCACAGCATCGTGCTCACCAAAATGGGGAACCAATTCCTCTTCATTTATGGTCTCTTTGTAGTTTAATTTTGTTAGCTTTGGAACCATTGCAATCAGAAGAGTCTAAGAGATATTTGAACAGGTCAGCTTCAGATGCTGATACTGCTAAACCTCAAGAGCAGCTTCCACACAGATATAAATCTGCACATGAGACCTTTTAAAGACCTCTGCCTCCCTCACTCTCCAATGTAGATGCTGGCATAACATAAAGGACAAAAACAGAGCAAGGGGCCTCTGTAATGCATAATTATGATAAGGTTGTACCACCTCAAGATCCGTTACATGAAGGCACTCCCCAGCATAACAAGAGTGTCAGTTCTTTAAATTTTTCTATGCTCTATAGTGGGGATGAATCTAACAAACTGAGTCTTAAAAGGATGTTTATAGCATTCCAAACCACCTCCTCAGAATCTGCGGATTTGAAGGTTGTAGAACAAAAGGAAACTAAGAATGAGGTCTGTGAGCTGCAAGCTCAGGTAAAGCAATGATCACAATTGATTTCTAAATTGATTGAAAAAATGGCAGACTCTACCCTGTAGTTCCTCCATCTCAGTTCAGAAAAGTAGGCCAGCCCCTACTGCCATCTTTTAACCCTTCTGCTCCTCCATGTGAGGAAAAAAAGGGAGCCCCCATAAAAGTTTATAAAAGTGTGATATCTCAGGCTCTTAAAGAAAGGGAGACAACAGGGAGATCCTGAAGCTTATTCTGCACCTTTGAGTATTTTTGCTGCATTTGGTCAACAACACCCACCAAGTGCTCAATTTCCCCAGGGCTATGTACTGTGGGAACACCAACCTCTGGCATTAAAAATTATTAAAGATTTAAAGCAGGACGTTGTGGCCTGTGGTATGCATTCAACCTATGTGATTGGATTAGTATAAGGATTAGCAAATGAACATAGATTAATTCCTCATGATTGGGAAGTTTTGTGCCATACAGTTTTAGAGCCAAGCCAATATTTACAATTTAGAACTTGGTGGAAGGATACAGCAGGTATTCAAGAGAGGGTTAACAGGGGCAAAATCCCCCAGTAAATGTTTCATCAGATTGATGCAGGAAGAAAAAACTGATCTGCGGTTAATGACCTACAATAGGGAACCTCCAAATGATACAGAAAAAACTGATCCCCAACCTGAAATGTACCTGGGACGAGTTTGTGTTTTCTTAAACCGAAGAATGAATTTTAGGAACAAATGGAAGTAATGAGCAGAACATATCTATTGAGGAAAGAAAGCTCTTGTCTAAGAGAGGAACAGGAGGGTGGTCCGGAGTGGTTGTACCCCAGAAGCTATCTCTTCCAGGGGCTTTTATAGAGGAAAACCATGTAGTGAGGTGGGTCTAAGGCTGTGGAGAAGACACGGGAACAGGCTTAGGTGGCATGAGGTGGGACAGACTATGGTCAACCAATGAGATTACAAGCACCATTGCTCAGGCAAAATATATTAACATTGGGATCCAACAGGAAAACTAGTCATGTGGCAAGGGGGCAAGAAGACAGAGCAAGGTCTCTCCCTGCTGGGCTTGGGCTGGTGACTCTTTCCAGGCTCTTTCAAGGTGATTGATACTTAGTTAGCATATCAATCCCTGATGCCCACTCTTAAGGATGTATGTAGTTGGTTTTGTTTACTCTTGTCTTGAGATCTGGCCCACTGTGAAGGAGTGGCTGTCTCTAGTTGTAAAATCACCTTGTCTTCCTTGTTGTCCTTGAGGGCCTGGCCCTATCTGACTGCCTATAATATTTCTACCTAATTCAGCTGCCTACAAGATCAACTCACTGGGTCAGGGGCCTGGCTTGGTATCCAAGCCCAATTGCAATATGATGACGTGGCTATTGTACAAACTCAAATTTGTTGCTGAAGGGCATGGGAAAAGATGGAAAGACCTGGGGATGCTCAAAAATCATTCGCTAAGGTTTTCCAAACTAATAAGGAGCCGTATGCAGGTTTTCTCTCCTGATTAAGGGAAGCTATACACAAAACAATGAGTGCACCACATTTGAAGGATTTATTGTTATGAACTTTGTCTTTTGAGAATGCAAATACTGAATGTCAAAAGGCTCTGGGTCCTTAAAGGCATACAGTGCATGATTGGAAGAGTATATTAAGGCCTGCGCTGATACTGGCTCAGAGCCATCCAAAGCTAATTTATTGGCCGCTACCTTACAGTCTTTTTAAAAGCAAAATCATACCAAATGTTTTAAGTGTGAGAAGATGGGTCATATGAGAAAAGATTGCAGAAAAGGACAAGATAAAAAGAAAAAAGGAGATAAGAGTAACAAGACTCTTCCAGGACTTTGTTTGAGATATGAAAAAGGTAAACATTGGGTTAATGAATGCCACTCCAAACTTGTTAAGCGTGACCAATCCTTATAATCTCGGAGAAACTGGAGAAGGGGCCCAAAGATAAACAATATAGAATACCCCCAGTTTCCATTGGCCAGCCCATATTTCAATTAAATGCAGGATCACAGATCTTTTCCATGCAGTCTCCAGAAGCAGAAACACAGCTTTAGATCTGATGGCTGTGGAAAATCAGCTTTTGCTCCCTGCTTAAGGAGTCCACAAAATTAAAACTGGAATTTTCAGCCCTA
This sequence comes from Myocastor coypus, assembly GCA_004027025.1. Taxonomy (NCBI): domain Eukaryota; kingdom Metazoa; phylum Chordata; class Mammalia; order Rodentia; family Myocastoridae; genus Myocastor; species Myocastor coypus. The sequence continues at coordinate 14,704 of PVJA010040675.1, read as the reverse complement.
TTCCAAAAATTATCGTAGCTCTGATTGTAAAAAGGAGTACTGCTAAAAAAAAAAAAAAAAAAAAAAAGGAGTACCGTTATTGCCCAAGGTGTATTTGTACATTTGGTAACTATTGATAGTGATTGTAAAGGATAAATATTACTTATGATATCTACTACTAAACCTTTTCAAATTAAAATTTAAGTGCTTATTAAAAATAGAAGCCAGCTTCTCTTTATGCATATTAAACTCATACTGCATTGCCTGGCCCTATTGTCTGCAGAGTGACAGGAAATACAATGGCTACACACAGAGGCCTTGGCTACAGGGCCATAATTCCCTTAAAGCTTCAGGAGGTAAAGTGGGCTCAGGAAATTCATTTGTAGATGTGAAGACCATTAAGCTGCTGTTAGCCACGAGACCAGCATACCTACGAAGTAAAATCAACAGAAGACAGCACTAATGATAAAGAATCTACAGGTTTTGTTTGGGGTAATCAATGCTGTTTATATAAAGAAATCAAAATTATGATTCTACCCAACCAAACTGTTGTTTAAACCACACACCCGCCTGCTGTGTAGGCCCTGCTGTCAGGCATGCTGAGCCAGGGATGGAGTCTGGGTGTAGTGGCTCGTGTCTGTGATCTCAGCACTTGGGAAGTACGAACAAACAAAATAAACCAAAATAAACCACACCAAATTCTTATATTGCTCGATTGGTCATTAATTTTTGCTAAAAAATTTAAAATTGTTAAAAGAAATACTGGGCTAAATTTAAAGGAAAAACATTTTAAGGGCTTTTCAAATGCAAATGTAAGTGGCCTCCAGGTAGAGCAGCTGCAAAGATGAGGCCATTGCTCCAGGATATTTTAAAAGATTACTTAAAATTCTCTTAATTCTTAGTTAATTGTGGTTGCTTAAAACTGTCATAAATTAAAAGTAGTATTTAAAATAGGGCTTTGATATTTTATAAACAAATGTGAAATAATATTTAAAGGTTTAAACAGTTGCTTGATTTTGACATCCCATTTAACTAATATAAGACTTAGTGGTGGCCTATAAAAGGACTCAAGCTATAACTTCATATTTGGGTCAATTTATGCAACAAAGATATTTAGTGCCCCAAACTATTCAGATCAACCATTGATGATTTTTAGACTTTATTTGGTAATATTAATTGGCTCCATCTTGATTTTTGGACTAATCTCTCTGGTGCTATTGACTGACATTATCCTTCAGATAAGTTGAAAATGAAAAAATATATGGCTTCCTCTTCTAAAATCTCACCATACCATGGAAGTTCTGTTAAAGCAAAAGGAGAGTCAATACTATCAACTTTGGGACCAAGCCCAGTTCTCAGACTCACTCCGTCACTCAGCCCCGGAACCCTGCGCCATTTCGACTGGCTGGGCAGTGCCTGGACCAAGCCAAGCTCCTGGACTTACCCTGTCACCCCGCTCTGGACCCACATGCTACTGTGACTGGCCGGGCAGTGTCTGGACCAAGCCCAGCACCTGGACTTGATGTGTCACACCTGAACTCCAGCCCAGACTCCAACGCCATCATACCTGGGCTAACCAGCAGACTCAGTTCTGGTCCATTTGCTGACTCATCAACAACCTGAACTCAGATTCCACCCACCTTGCTGACCAGGGTTCACACTGGACAGGTAAGAATTCTCTCAGCCCAAATACATTCCCCCAACTCGACAACTGCCCAAACCCCGACTACACCCCTAATTCCGACACGGACAATCACTGTACCCACATGGCCGACCACCTTCCCGACACACGGAACCTCATAGTAGCCAGCTGGCTGAGCTCTGACTTGCAGCTAGACATCTCTGGAGGGGAACAAGCTTATTGGATCCAGAAGCAAATTTCCATAGGTGCTAACTATATAAGTTCATCAAGGTGCAGAGATTACTGCTATAAAAAATGATGAAGAATGAGAAGGAGCAATATTCAATCGCAGATCCTGAGTCCACACAAAACAAATGCAGGAAACACTACCATGGAAGAAAATGGGAATCATACGGAATCAGTAGCAGCCGAGGTTGAAGGGTAAGTGTAGAAATGTATAGAGCAACTTAGATCAGCGATAACATGTGAAGTAAAAAAAGAAATGTATGAAAAAATAGACACTGAAGTGGAAAAACAACTGCAGAAACATATAGAAGAAACCAGAGCAGAAATAACCCTGAAGTTAAAAAAGACCTCTGTAAATCAATAGCACCTAAAGTAGGGGAGAACAGAGCAGAAATAATGTCTGAACTAGACAGAGAAAGAATAACTATAATGAGAGACTTCTTTGGTACTATTAAAGAAGACATTGATAAAATATTAGAGGACAATAAAAAAATGATGGATTCCCTCAATGAGCAATATAGGAAAGAAATAGATCACATGAAACAGTTTCAAAGAGATATACAAGAAAATAAAATCTCAATCACAAGCTGGCATAACTGTACGAACCAAAATGAAGATAGAATCTCAGATCTTGAAGACACTGTTGCAGCTAGTGAAAAGATAAGAAAGGATCTCTTAAAAACAACTAGGATGCAGGAAAAAAAATAATTCAACATCTGCAAGATGATGCAAAAATAAACAATGTGAGATTGATAGGAATCAATGAGAAAGGAGTTAACACAAATGATATAAAAAGAATAAGGGCAGAAATAATAGCAGAAAACTTCCCAAATATGAAAAAACAATCGGACATACAGGTAACTGAAGCATTTAGAACCCCAAATAACATCAACCCAACCAAAAGCACATTCAGACATATAATAGTCAAGATTCCAGAAATTCAGGAGAAGAATAATATACCAAAAGCTGTCAGAGAAAAGAAACAGATCACACTTACAGGAAAACCCATCAGAATAATGGTAGGTTTCCTTTTACAAACCATGAAGTCAAGAAGAGCATGGAACAGAGTACTTCAAGTCTTCCATGAAAACAAATTTCAACCCAGACTGGTATACCTGGCAAAATTCTCTTTCACTTATGAGGGAGAAGTGAAATACTTGCATGAAAAGAACAACTAAAGAATTTCATGATGTCAAAGCCAACCCTACACAGTATACTAAAATATATTTTAGAGAGGGACTAAAATGACTCAAACTCAAGAAATGAGAACAGAAAGATCCCACCAAATAGGCTGTTCAATTAAACACAGGAGAAAAGGGGTAGACAATAGTAAATATCATGTCAATCATGAGTCAACATATTTCAACTGTAACCGTCCATGTAAATGGACTCAATTATCCAATTAAAAGAAATAGACTGTCAGAGTGGATAAGGAAGCAAAATCCAACAATATGCTGTATACAAGAAACACTTAACTCATAAACAAACTCTTAGGCTAAAAGTGAAAGGATGGAAAACAATACTACATGCTCCAGCACCTGAAAAAAAAAAAAAAAACCAGGGGTAGCAATCATGTTTGCATATAGTCTAAACTTCAAACCAAGACTGATCAACTGAAATAAAGAAGGTCATTACATATTGGTTAGGGGAAAACTTCAAGAAGAAGAGATAACACTCATAAATATGTATGCACCCAACACAGGAGCATCAAGTTATACAAGGCAAACCTTAATGAACATGAAAAATCTAATATCCAATACCACAATCTTAACAGGAGACCTCAACACTCCCTTATCCGCAAAACATAGGTCAAGTAGACAAAAAATTAGCAAAGAAGTATCAGAACTGAACCAGAACTTGGAACAACTGGAATTAGTGAACATACACAGAGTGTTCCACCCAACCACTTCAGAATACACGTTTTTTTAAAGCTGCACATGGTACATTTTCTAAAATAGACCCCATATTAGTACATAGGTCATGCTTAAGTATATGCAAGAAAACAGAAATTATCCTGTGCATATTATTGGACTACAGTGCAATGAAACTGGAAATAAATGACAACAGAAACCACAAGAACCCCGGAAATCTATGAAAATTAAACAACACTCTTCTCAACAACCAATGGGTTACAGATGAACAAGAAGTTAAACAATATCTTGAATTTAATGAAAATTCAAACACAACCTACTGGAATTTATGGGACGCAATGAAAACAGTTCTTAGGGGGAAATTTAAAGCTCTGAACTCACACATTAAGAAAACAGAATGGGAACAAATAAATACTCTCCTGGAGCACCTCAATCGACTACAAATAGAAGAACAAACGAAATCCAAAGCCCAGAGATGGGAGGAAATTATAAAGATTAGAGCAGAAATTAATTCAATTGAGACAAAGAAAACAATACAAAGAACTAATGAATCTAAAAGCTGGTTCTTTGAAAGATTAAATAAAATTGATAAGCCCCTAGCCAACCTCATCAAAAAGAGGAAAAAAAAAGACTAAAGTTCAAGCAATAAGGAATGAAAAGGGTGAAGTTACTACAGACACAGCAGAGAGTCAGAGGATTATAAATAGCTACTTTGAGAATCTTAACTCTCACAGAGTTGAAGACACAGATGAAATGGATAGATTCCTAGAAAAGTATAAATTATCCGCACTCAATCAGGAAGATATAATGAGTCTCAATAACCCAATAAAAGCCCGTGAAATACGAAACGTAATAAAAAGCCTCCTGACAAAGAAAAGGCTGGGACCTGATGGATTCGCTACTGAATTATACAAGAAATTTATAAAAGACTTAATCCCAACACTCTTCAAACTCTTCAGTGAAATTGAAAAGGAAGCAATCCTTCAAAAATCATTCCTAGAGACAAGTATTACACTGATACCAAAACCGGAGAGAGGTACAACTTGAAAAGAAAACTACAGGCCAATTTCTCTCATGAACATAGATGAAAAAATCCTCAATAAAATCCTCGCCACTAGAATACAACAAATCATCAAGAAGATTATACACCATGACCAGGTATAATTCATCCCAGGCATGCCAGGATGGTTCAATATACACAAATCTATAAATGCAGTACACTATGTCAATAGAGCAAAAGACAAAAATCACATGATCATCTCAATTGATGCAGAAAAGGCCTTTGAAAAAGTCCAACACTTATTCATGTTCAAAGTCCTACAGAAAATCGGAATAGAGGGCCTCTACCTCAACCTGATGAAAGCCATCTACAACAATCCAACAGCTAACATAATTCTAAGTGGGGAAAAACTGGTCTTTTAGTCTCAAATCTGGCACAAGACAAGGATGTCCTCTATCACCACTCCTATTCAATATAGTTCTGGAATCAATAGCTACAGTCATTAGACAAGAAAGAGAAATAAAAGGAGTAAAAATAGGTAAAGATGAAGTAAAACTATCACTATTGGCAGATGACATGATAGTTTACTTGGAAGACCCAAAAAACTCCATTAAGGAGCTTATAGAATTAAAACACAAATTCAGTAGTATAGCAGGTTACAAAGTCAACACACGAAAGTCAGTAGCATTCCCCTACATAGATAACAAACACACTGAGAGAGAAATTAGAGAAGCAGTACCTTTTACAATAGCACCGAAGAAAATGAAATACTTAGGAATTAACCTAAGTAAAGAAGTAAAAGACCTTTTCAATGAAAATTACATTACTGTGTAAAAAGAAATCCTTGAGGATTTGAGAAAATGGAAAGATATTCCCTGGTCTTGTATAGGAAGAACCAACATTATGAAGATGATCACACTCGCTCAACTGTTATACAGATTTAATGCAATTCCTATGAAAATACCATCAACACACCTCACAAGCCTGGAGAAATCATTCCTAAAATTTATTGGGAACCAAAAAAGACCCAGAATTGCTAAGATAATTCTGGGCAACAAACATAGGGTGGGAGGCATTACAATTTCTGACCTAAAGATATACTACAAAGCTACAGTAATAAAATCAGCATGGTATTGGCAAAAGAATAGACCTGAAGATCAATGGAATAGATTAGAAGATACAGCCGGGCGTGGTGGCTCACGCCTGTAATCCCAGCACTTGGGAGGCTGAGGCAGGAGGATTGGTGCGAGTTCGAGACCAGCCTGGGCTACAAAAGTGAGCACAGGACCAGCCTCAACTGCATAGCGAGACCCTGTCTCAAAAAGAAGAAGAAGAAAAAAAAAGAAGATACAGAAGCAAACACAAATGCACTGAGTTACCTATCTTTGACAAAGGGGCCAAGCATGCTTGCTGGAAGAAAGATAGCCTCTTTCACAAATGGTGCTGGAAAAACTGGCTCTCTACGTGCTGAAAACTAAAACTTGAACCCAGTCTATCACCATGCACTAAACTAAAGTCAAAATGGATTAAAGATGTAAATATTAAAAAAGAAACACTAAATCTCCTGGAAGAGAGAGTGGGAGAAAATCTTGAAGACATCGGAGTAGGCAAAAAGTTCATGGAGAAAAATCAGAATGCACATTTAACACTTGAAAGCATCAACAAATGGGACCTCCTCCAGCTAACAAGTTTTTGCACATCAAAGGAAATTACCAACAGAGTGAAAAGACAACCCACATGTTTCGAAAAGATTGTAACTAATAAGTGTTCAGACAAAGGTCTTCTCTCTAGAATCTGCAAAAACTAAAAACCATTAGAGTTCCAAAATTCAAAGACTCAATCCAGAAATGGGCATCTGAGATGAACACACACTTCTCAGAGAAAGACATTCAGCAAACCTACAAATACATCAAGAAATGCTCCACATCATTAGCTATTCGTGAAATGCAAATTAAAACAACACTTAGATACCATCTCACTCCAGAAAGAATGGCTATCATAAAGAAATCAAGCAACAAGAAATGCTAGAGAGGCTGTGGGGAAAGGGAAACCCTTCTCCACTGCTGGTGGGAATGCAGATTGGTGCAACCATTATGGAAAGCAATGTGGAGGATCCTTACAAAACTAGAATTGGAAGTTCCGTTCAATCCAGCTATCCTCCTACTGGGAATTTTCCCAGAAGAACTGAAAACTTCATACCATAGCGCTATCTGTGCACGTATGTTCATAGCAGCCCTATTTGTAATAAGCAAATCTTGGAAACAACCAGAATGCCCATCATTTGAAGAATGGTTGAAAAAAAAAAATGGTATCTTTATATTATGGAATATTACTCAGCGATAAAGAACCATAAGCTGGAAGACTTCATATATGAATAGATGTATATTGAACATATACTCATTAGTGAAATAAGCCAGACCTACATATGTAAATATCGTATAGTCTCCCTAGTGTAAGAACCCTAAAGGAGAAATAAGTACTTAAGGGCATAACACAGCTGAATGTGTTATGTATTAAACAATGAAATGACTGGAGGCAGATACAAAAAGAAACATAGCAGGAGCAAAACCATGCACTTATGTACACAGGATGAATCAGATATTGGTCTTAGGAACCTTCAAAATGTTCATCACATTGATCATAACACCATGCAACACTAAAAGTATGCTTAGAATGCATGTCACTCTTATCTTTTTGATGTGTACTGCTCCCAATGCAAACTCAGTTACTGTTACACTCTATCTCAAGTAAATGGTTGGTTAACATAAGAGACTGGGTAAAATGCCATAGCCTTGACAGGCTATAATCCAGGCTACATCATTGGATTTCTAAATTTCTGCATAAAAATGTGTAACTGCTTTTATCACGTTCTACAGAGAATTATTAGAATATCAATGATTGTTGGAAAATATTAGTTTCAGGCTAAGTCAAAAGATGTTTGATATTCAGAAAGCCAGTGATGCTAAGCTTAATTACCTATGTTATAGAGTAATAGTATCACAAAGCTTCTCTGCTGGAGGGATGAGAATGTAAGTTAACAGACCAAAAATTGGAGAAAAACATGGGCTATGAGGATAGCCAATGTTTTGGCCCTAGCCCTTCAAGATCAGTAAGGACTCAGGACATAAGAGAACCTGTGCTGTAATATCCTATAACTCAGAGGTGTCCCAGATTTTCTGGTGAAGGAGATTAGGGGACCTCAGAGGAAAGGGATAAATGAACTATAGTGTGTCTAAGGAGAGTCACCCAGAGAAAAACTTTCTCTCAGATTTTCACGGAAAGCAAACTGGCCAAGCAATGGCTGTGACTCCTCCCAAGCCCGAAAGAATGTTATTCTCTAGGTGACTCTCCTTAGACACACTATAGTTCACTGGTCCCTTGCTACTGATAAATGAACTATAGTGCATCTAAGGAAAGTCACCCAGAGAAAAAAATATTCTCTCAGGCTTTCACAGAAAGCAAACTGGTCAAGCAATGGCCATGACTCATCCTGAAGGCTGACACTGACAACAGTTCTACAAAGCACTGTACATGGTCCCAAAGTTAATCCAAAGGGTATGTGACCTTGAAAGACACAAAAGACGAATGTTTTGTTATACAGGTCTTGCTTTAACTTGCCCTTGATCACCCAGTGGAAAAGCCTAATTATGGCGCATAAAACACAGAAGTAGATTAGTATGATGAGATGTAAGAGGCTTAAATCAATAACCCCCAACATTGTCAGTTTCACCAGTAACCCACTGCAATTATAGAACATGGACTTTGTATACATCTACTTCCTCTTAGTTCAAAGAGAAGAATATTTTTTTCTTTCCTTACCAATATCAATTAGAAAATATATCATGTCCACATCCTGTGCTGTGTATTATTACTGTGAGGACGATATGCAATGTGTCAATTATTTTGAATGTGCTACTAATGTGCTGTGAAACTATCGTATTGATATTTCTTATTAAAAGTAATTAAAAATTAAAAAAATTCTATCAACTTCACATGTCAATTTATACTATTAAATTTTTAAACTTTTACAGCAACATAAAGACAAATTAGTTCAAAAAAATTTTTTAAAAAAAGGGCGGGGGGAGTGGCTGAAAAAGATCCTTAAGGGAAATTTACTCACCAGACTGTAAAAAGAACTCAGTCCACTACGAACTTGGGTCAAAAGATATGCTTGTGTTTTTCCAGAAAATGCTAAACAACGTATTTGGGTTCCAGCATGTACTATCAGACTGCACCATGAAGACAGATTAATTGCAATGCGGCTAGATCCAGCGTGAGGCCTCTTCAAGGAACTTATCAAATGTAAATCTAAGGTCTAAATAGGTGCCAAAAAAAACATAATTATAAGATATGCATATTAATTATAAAAAAGATTTTATTCCTTCCAAATTTTTTCTAATAAGAGATCTCTAATAATTAGCAAATAACAAAATCTGACTACTCTACTTATAAATTTGGCTAAAAAATTGAGCTCACTCTTAATTTTATAAAGATGTTTATGTGTCTCTGTGTTTATGTGTTTGTGTCTTTCAATGCAAGATGTGTCTTTCCTCTTTTTTTCTTTTTGTTTTTTGATGATTCGTTTTAAATATAACTTGAGATATAGAGTTAAAAGCATGCTTTTTCCTAAACTATCAGGTAGTCAAAATTATATTAAAATGGATTTATATAAATGTATCATACAGTTTAAGCTAATTTAATAAAAATTCCCTAGAGTGTGAAAAATTTATTAAAAAGAGTCCAACTGATAAATAAGAGGTGTAGCCAAACTTTTTATTCATTAATGAGGAGTTCCCAATACTCTCCGAGGAGACATCCTCAATAAATAGGTCGTTGGTTAAAAGATAAAGGTTTTTAAAAATGTTACAATGAGGTTTTCTCTTTTTTTTTTTTTTTTTTTTTTTTTTTTTTTTTTTTTTTTTTTTTTTTGTCTTTTTGAGACAGGGTCTCGCTATGCAGTTGAGGCTGGTCCTGAGCTCACTTTTGTAGCCCAGGCTGGTCTCGAACTCGCACCAGTCCTCCTGCCTCAGCCTCCAGAGTGCTGGGATTACAGGCTTGCGCCACCACACCCGGCTGAGGTTTTCTCTTTAAAGACGGTTTTCTTACAAAACTAGATTAAAAAACAAAGATCTTCATATGAGTATGACAATTCACTGTTCTTAATCTCATGGTATATTAAGTGTATTTATGATTCCAGGTATATAGGTCTTTCAAAATGTAAAACAAAGATTGCTTATTGAGACAAGACATTCTCAAATGTAAACTTATGCCTTTTACAAAAAACTCATGATATATGTCTAATCTAAGGGTGAATAATTAAGAAACATGTTTGTGTTTAAAATAGAGATATTGGTTGAAAGTATTAAAATAAAACAAAATATTTAAAATATAAATAAATGTTATCAAGATTATCTTACTACAATGTTAAAAATGGTATTGATTTCTAAATTTCTGTGTAAAAATATATCTTTTATCTGTTAATATTCTAAAGAGATTTAAATATTAGAATATTCATAGATAATTATAAAATGAGCTAATAAAAACTTAAAGGAAATGCTCACTAAACAAAAGGGGGGAACAGTATGGGAATACATATAAATATACCTAGATTAACAGTATGAAAAGCTTTTTTCACATTAAACTTTTTAAATCAGCTGCCAGATGGATCTTCTGCTACAGATCATCATTGGACAAAGGAACTGAGCATTCCTTTATAATGCCTGTTCTCTTTCTAAGTGATATTGATCAGCTGGTTCCTGGAGTTATCTAGAGATGAGAAAGAAGTTTTGCTTATGTTATTACAGGTACTGGACAAGTAATTTGGGTACCAGTTAAACAAATAAAATCCAAACCAAAAAATGAATAAGTGTAAACATTCTGTATCAAATCCTCCAACTGATAAAATAAAAAGACTCAGTTTAAATAAGATATTGTTCAGATGGCCTCTTTCCTAAACCAAAAAAGCCCTATTACCTACCTGGGGACAAATAAAAAAACTCACTTAATACTTCATATAAGAAATTTAAAAAGAGAAGAAAAAATTAAATTTAAAAAAATTAAGCATAAATTCCTCCTTTCATTAAACCAGCAGAAATCAGCAGTACAATTATCCAAGCTATCCTGCATAAACACATGAATATTTTCCCTCCTCTCTTTTGTCCTTTTTCTGATCCTATTTTTTTCCTTGCCATTGGACAGATTCTTTTCCTTTTACAGCATCCACTGTACTTTCATATTTTATATACCCTTTTAGTTTCTAACACCAGCAAGACAATATGATGTTTGCACATGCATGTCTAGTTTATTTCACTTAACAGTACCGTCTCTAGTTGCATCCATTTACTTATAAAAGCCTCAGTTTTTTATAGCAGAATAATACTGCATTGTGTAAAAATACTACATCTTTGTTATCCATTCCTCAGTTGATTGGCACTCTGATTGTTTCCAAGATTTAGCTATGACAAATCATGCTGCTATAAACATAGATGCACATACGTTGCTGTGGCATGATGTTCTCAGTTCTTTTGGAAAAATACCCAAGAGGGGAATAGCTGGCTTGAATGCAACCTCCAATCGTAGCTTTTTCAGGAATCTCCACAATGATTTCCATAGTGGGTTGTACCAGTCTTCACTCCCACCAACATTGGAGAAGTGTTCCTTCATCACCACAGCCTCTCTATCATATTTTTCTTTTTTTCTTCTTCTTTTTTTTTTTTTTTTTTTTTTTTTTTTTTTTTGGAGTTTAAACCCTCATTTTTTTTTGGTTTTCTTTTTTTTTTTTTTTTTTTTTTTTTTTTTTTTTTTTTTTTTTTTTTTTTTTTTTTTTTTTTTTTTTTTTTTTTTTTTCGTTTTTTTTTTTTTCGGTCTTTTTTTTTTTTTTTTTTTTTTTTTCATTTCTTGAATGACCAATGATGTTGAATTCTTTTCATATATTTATTGGCCATTTGTATTTCTTTGCTTGTGAAGTGTATATTAATCTCAGATGCCCATTTTTGGACTGAGTCTTTGAATTTTGGAGGCCTGATATTTTTAATAATTTATATGTTCTAGATAGAAGTTCTTTGAGGGAAAATTGGCAATAATTTTTTCCCCAATTCATGTATGTTATATTTACTTTATTAGTGATTTCTTTTGATGTGAAAAAAACTTTTCAAGAAGGTGAGATCCCAACTGTTGATTCTTTGATGTATTTCCCTTGCAGTTTGATTTTTGTTCAAAAACTCTCTACCTACCCTTACATCTTTAAGATTTCTATGTACTTTCTCCTCTAGAAGATTTAGTGTTTCTATTTTAATATTTCCATCTTGGATCTATTTCGACTAGTCTTTTTGTTTGATGATAGTGTGGGTCTATTTTTAGTCTTTAGTATCTTGATTACTTTTCTCTCATTGTTCAGACAAAATATGCAACACATAAAATCAAGGAAGGAAAGATTTATTTAGCTCACAGTTCATGGAAGTTTCAGTCCATACTCAGCTAGTTCCAAGACAGAGTGGTACACTGAAGAAGGCATCAACTCATGATGGCGAAAACAGCAAAAAGCAAAGCAAGGAGTGGCAGCTGTGGCAGCTAGCAAACCTTTCACTTATCCTATTGTATGCATACTACTCACCCAAGGACCAGTGTAGCACTCACCACCATAGTCCCACCATTGGATCATGAATTAATCACAAACTCAAGAAGCTGCCATGTCAGTATGGGGCTTTAAAGAGACAACCAGATAGAAACTATAGCATCTCACCCCTACCCCCAGAAGATTTAGTGTTCTAGCTTTAATATTTAAGTCTTTTTTCTATTTTGACTACAGTTTTGTGTGTGGCGATAGGCATGGGTCTACTTTTAGTCTTTGGCATATGGAAAGCCAATGCTTCTAGTGCCATTTACTAAAGAGCATATCTTGCTTCCAGTGAATGTGTCTGGCCCCTTTGTCAAAGATGAGGTAGTTGAATGTGTTTACTATTGTGTCTGCATCTTCTAATTTGTTCCACTGACCCGCAGGTCTGTTTTTTTCTTTTTTGACCAGTAGCTTTGTAGTATAATTTCAAGTCTGGGATTGTGATGTCTCCTTCCTTGTTTTTGTTGTCCAGGATTGCTTTTGCTAGTGTAGGTGTCTTCGGATTCCAGATGAATTTTTTCTTCCAGATGAATTTTTTCTTCCAGATGAATTTTAAGAATATTTTCTCTATATCTGTGAGGTATAGGAATGATGTTTTAATTGGGATTGCATTGAGTGTGTGTAACCATTTTAGGTGTATGGTCATTTTCACAATGTTGATCTTTCTATCCATGAACGAGGGATATCCTTCCATTTTCTGAGATTCTTTTAGATCTCTTTATACAGAATACTAAAATTTTCACCGTGTAAACATTTTACCAACTTCATGAGATTGATTCCTAAGTGTTTCAATTATGGGGTTGTTATTATGAGAGGCATGGTTTCCCTAATTTCTTTCTCGGTGCATTCATTGATTGGAATAGAAATTTTATTGATTTTTGAGTGTTTACTTTATATCCTGCTGTGCTACTGAATTTGGTTATTAAATCTACAAGTCTCTTAGTGAAGATTTTGTAATCTTCTATGTAGAGAAACATGTCAGCTAGAAATAACGATAATTTTACTTCTCCTTTCTAGTCATTATTCCATTTATTTCTCTCTGGTCTAATTGCTCTGGTGGGTGTTTCCAGAACTACATTGAATAGCACTGGGGATAGTGGGCCTCCTTGTCTTATTCATAATTTTAAAGTGAAGGTTTTCAACTTCTGGCTATTTAGTTTGATGTTGACTGTTGATTTGTCATAGATGGCTTTTACTGGATTGAAGTAAAATCATCTATTCTGATTTTTGGTAAGATTTTTATTATGAATGAGCTTTAGACTTTATCAAAAGCTTTTCCTGCATCTATTGAGATGGTCTTTGTCTTTGGCCCTGTTCATGTGGTATATTGAATCATCGCTGTGTTCCTGGGATGAATCTCACTTGGTTATGATGTATAATCTTGGTGATTTGATGAAATCAAATCTTGGTGATTCTATTTACTAGTATCTTATCAGGGACTTTTCAATCTGTGCTCATTATTGAGATTAGCCTGTAGTTCCCTTTTTTGGTTGGGTTCTTTTCTAGTATTAGAGTAATACTTGCCCCCAGTAATGAGTTTGGGAGAATTGCTTCACTTTTGCTTTCATTGGAGAGTTTGAGAAGAGTTGACATTAAATCTTGTCTAAATTTTTGCCAGAATTAAGCTGTGAAGCCACTTGGGCCTGTGTTTTTCTTTGTTGGTAGGTTTTTTGCTACATTTTCAATCTCATTGACTGATGTTGAGTTATTCACATATTTTATACCTTCTTGATTCATCTTTAATAGTTTGTATTACCCAGGAATCTGTTCTTGTTTTTTTGTGTTATCCACCCTGTAAGAGTAAAATTCTGCAAATAGGTAATGATCCTTTGAATTTCTATAGCTTCTGTAGTCATTTCACTCATTTCTTTCCTTATTGCATGAATTTGAATTTTTGTTTTCTTTTTATGATAAGATTGGCTAGAGGTTTATCAATTTTATTTATTCTTTTGATACTTTAATTCTCTGTATTGCTTTCTTTGTATTGTTTAATTCTTTGTATCATTTTCTTCATCTCCACTGAGTTTATTTCTTTTCTGACCTTTATAATTTCCTGCTTTGGGCTTTGGACTTAACTTGCTCTTCTTTTTCCAGTAGGTTGAGGTGCAGCATTAGAATATTCATTTTGGCACACCCAAGCCCGCGCAACTGCGAGGTAAGGTCTCTCCACCCCTCTGCTTCTTTTCTGCTTTCCTGCAATTAAATTCTGGTCCACGGTCCGGTTCCCAGCCCACCCAAGCCGGTGCACCGGCCGGGTCAAGATCCTTGGTCCGCCTTCCCCTTCCCCCTTGCCCCCTTTCCCTCCCCCCCTTTTTTAACCCCTCCTGCCCAAGCTCCACTACCGAACCCATCATACATCTCGTCTGGCAACC
>PVJA010040674.1:0-18343 GCA_004027025.1 Myocastor coypus | reverse complement strand
AAAAAAAAAAAAAAAAAAAAAAAAAAGAATGTTTTGTTATACAGGTCTTGCGGTCTTGTTTCAACTTGCCCTTGACCACCCAGCTGGAAAAAAAAATGCGTAATTACAATGCATGAAACACAGAGCTAGATTGGTGAGACGAGCTTTAGGAGGCTTAGATTCAATAGCCTCCAACGTCACAAGCTTCACTGGTGGCTCACTGCAATTGCAGAACATTTGACTGTATATGTATCTGCTTCCTCTTAGTCCAAAGAGAAGTATATTCTTTTCCTTTTTTTTTTTTTTCTAAGCAACATCAATAGGGAGGTGGGTCATGCCCACACACTGTACTCTGTAGAACCATTGTGAGGACAATATGCAATATGTCAACTTTCAAAGAAAAGAAAGGGGAAAAGAAAAAAATAATAATAATGTTGATTTAGAAGGCTTAATGTTTACTTGTTTGATCAATTTTATATACCTATATGTATTAATCTAAACTCATCTGATGATGAAAATATGTAATATAACCCGTGTTAAATTTAAACAATAAAAAAATTAAAAAATTAAAAACAAAGAAAAAAAATAAAGAAAACATTTCTTAAGCAACACAATAAGAGAGTATATGGGCTCAGAGGGCCTTGGCATTGCTAGTTATGACACATTGTACAGAAATGCCCCTGCTCAGAATCCGTGCACTTACCATGCCCCAGCAAACTGTATGGCCTCTGTATGTACAGGCCGGGTGCATTTAGCTACAGGAGCTGAGGCATGAGGAAGACTGGAGACAAGCAGTAACTCAGTGCTGCAGCTAGAAACCAAGTCATCTCTTTCAAAGCCATTTCAGGAATGCTGATAGTTTGCAGGGTTTAATTGTCTCATTAAAACTTAGCAGTGTGTGCTGGCTTACCAAAACTTGCATATGATCTGGAACCACATAATTTAAAGAATAATGGCAAGGAGGAAAGAGAGAAATTCTTAGACAATACTCAGTGTCCGGGTCTGTTGTGGAAGCTTTTTGCTGAAAGGCATGTTGACAAACTGGGGCTCATCTGGAGAGAACAGACTAAACTGCAAGTGGATGGAGAACTAGTAATGTCCAGGCTGTGGAAGGGTATGTTTGAGGGACCCAATAGCTGTCTTCAAATCTGAAGGACTGCACTGAGAAGGATGAATTAAGAAATAGGGCATTTGAGAGGTAGATCAGGTCCTGAGAGTGAAGTCCTGAGGAGTGTGAGGTGACAGTGAGCAGCTGGCTGGCTGCCATCAAGAACAAGGACCTCACCCAAACTTAGGAGCACAGCTCTGGCACCCTGATCTTGGACTTTCAGATACAAGATTATGTGTTGCCTAAGCCACCTGTGTTGTGATATTCTGGTGTCAGTGCTAAAAGGAACGATGAGAAACCTGATGAATTTAGCTCAGAGGACTCACTGAGATTTGTCTCTCTTGAAGTGAGCCTCGACCCACCAACACACTGACCCATCGAAGAATCTTACTTTTATTGAATACTGAAGGACAGCCTACAGAATTTGCATAACTGCTTTGGGGAATGCAGACTAGAGGCCACTACTTCTATCACCATTTACCTAACATCAGGTTAATACAAATGCTAATTGAAAACATTGCAAGCAGAGGAAGAGACAACCAGTAACATCCCAGGCAAGGGAAGAGACAACAATCAAGGAGCCATTAGAATAAATGGTTATCTGCTTCCTTGAATCCAGGTTTCAGGAATCCCCAAGTAACCCCCTACAGCTGTCCTTGGGCTTTATTGTTCTCTACTTAAGATATTCAGTCCTTATCTCTACACCCCTGCTTTATGGTATCATGCTATAGAAACTCAAGCTGACTAAGACCAACATCAGTACTCGGGGCAATTCAGCTCATATTTATTAGATAGCCAGCAGATGATGTTTATGACCTAAGGCCATAAGAATTATAACTCATAAAGTACAAACAAAAACATGACTACAACTTGCATAGGCCATGCCCTCTGGGAACTTACTTACACTAAGAAAAAGGTACACTATGTAATCGGTCTTTTGCTGTCCTTTCAACATGGCATGGACTGAGGTAAGAAGATGTCATGACAGGAGCATGTGGTATTAGGAGAAACCTTAGCAAAGGTGGTGCTAGCAGAATATGCAGCATGCTGTAGGCTTTCAATAAGCATTTGCTTGCTGGTCAGCCTGTGCTCAGGAATAGTCCCCTTGGTACTAGAAGATGGAGAAAAGCCAGAGAGCTCAGAGAACAAAGCTGGCCGGAGGGCCAGGGAGATAGCTCAGTGGACTAAGTACCTGCTTAGCCAAGTGCAGGGACCATGGTTCAATCTCTGGTACCACAGGTCACGCTGGCCCCATCACCAAGCATGCTGATACCTGCCACCAATTCCAGGCATAGTGGCACACACCTATAATCCCAGCACTGGGAAGGCTGAAAACAGGACGATCACTACAAGTCTGAACTGTGCAGTGAGACCCTATGCCAAATACATAGAAAGAAAGAGAAAAGAAAACGAAAGAAAGAAAGAAAGAAAGAAAGAAAGAAAGAAAGAAAAAAAGAAAGAAAGAAAGAAAGAAAGAAAGAAAGAAAGAAAGAAAGAAAGAAAGAAAGAAAGAAAGAAAGAAAGAAAGAAAGAAAAAGTTAGCTGGAAAATGAATCTGAGGCACGAAAAGAGGGACTTTCATTAAACAATAAGCTGGGCATGGTGTCGCACACCTGAACTGCATAACAAGACCCTGTCTCAAAAGGACAAAAAAAAAAAAAAAAAGAATGGTTGACATTAAGCAAGTCATTAAGCAAGTCATTTTAAGTTGCAAAGGAGGAGACAGCTTTGTAATTTATGTAGTAGGGGAAAAGAACAAAGATGAAGGATAAATAAAGGCTGCTGGAGACAAAGCAGCTAGGTCTTGAGGGTCTTTCCTTGGAGTTCTCCAAGGCTCAGCACTCCCAGAAGAACTCACTCATTTCCCAAATACTCATCAAGAGCATCTTATGTCCAGGCACAGTGCTTGGTGCAGGGAAAAAAAAAAAAAAAAAAAAAAAAAAAATGAGGCCCTGAGCTTGCCCTCTTCTTTTCAGGGACGAAGAGAAGTATAACACAGGAGAAGCTTTGAAGCAAAGCAATAAAGGTAATTAATAGTTGCTTTTTCTGTTTTTGGTTTTGAGACAATGTATCACTTCTTGTTCAGGCTGGCCCAGGTTGGCCTCAAATTCAGGTGATGCTCCAGCTTCAGCCTCCCGAGTGCCTGGTACTGGGATAAGAGGCGTGCATCACCATTCCCAGCTTCTGATTAATAGTTTTGAACTATGGGGGGAAAAAGTCAGCCAAAGATGGGAATCTTTTCCCTACAAGGGTCACTATGCCAAAGAAAGGAAAATCAGTAGTGGTTTGTATAAGCAAGGACAATTTGCCAACCCCAGCCTAAGAGTCAGAGGAAATATCCTGTCCATAAACTATGTCATTCTCCTTACAGCCCTGTAAGGAAAAACTATTGTCACCATTGCTATTGTCATTTACAGAGGCTGAAATGAAGTCAGAGAGGTCAAGTGATTTGCACAGGGCCACACAGCTCCTGAGTGCTGCGACTGGGTTGGATTGGGGAGTCCAGTCAGTGCTCCTAATGCTGTCCATAATGCTCCCTGAACATTGCTTTAGGTATGCACAAGTAAGCCATGGCAGAGACCAACAGCAGAAGTCCACAGATAGTCCATCCAGTCACTGTCATGATACATGTGGAATAAAGGGAAAATCTATCTGTCACATGAAATGCCTTGGGAATTGAGCCTGGATATGAAAACATATTGGTACACATTAGACATACATAATAATAACATTCATCATAAGGTATTATACCTGTATATCCTGATATATCCAGCTCCTTCCCTTTTCCCTATTCCCTTCAACCTCCTTTCCCCTCACTGTCTACAAAGGCTTTGTTTCTACTTTTTCCCTTCTATCGTCTTTGTCTTTCCTTGTGTCTTCCTTCATTTCCCCTTCTCACATTCCTTGTTCCCCTTTCCATTGGAACATTTTCTTCCCATTTCACAATATCTATTATACATTTTAGTCCTTACTTACATTTTCAATCTCTCATACTAGAGAAACAATGCAGTATTTACACATGTGCATCTGATTTATTTCATTTAAGCGTGTGGTCTCAAGGTGCATCCATGTAGCTAGTAATGAATGTCTCGAGCTTTTCTCTCTTTATGGAAGAGTACTAGACATATACGTATTCTTAACCATTCATCAGTTAGTTGATGTGCACTTGGGTTGTTTCTGGGGTTTAGTATTACAAATTGCAACGCTGTAAACATGGGTGTGCATATAGTCCTATGGCATGATGCTTTTAATTCTTCTGGGAAGATATGAAGAAGAGGAATCACTGGGCAGAATGCAATCTCTAGTTTTAGTGGTTTCGGAATTTCCTCACTGAATTCCACAGTGGTGGCACCAATCTACACTCCCATCAGCAGTAGAAAAGGATTCCTTTTCCCCACAGACCACCAGCACTTGTTTTTGGTTGATTTCTTTTTTTTTTTTTTTTTTTTTTTTTGTCTTTTTTTGAGACAGGGTCTTGTTATGCAGTTCAGACTGGCCTTGAGCTCACTTTTGTACCCCAGGCTAGTCTCAAACTCGCACCAATCCTCCTACCTCAGTCTCCCGAGTGCTGGGATTACAGGCGTGCGCCACCACGCCTGGCTTGGTTGATTTCTTAACAGTAGTTATTTTTTTTTCTACAGTGACATAGAATCTGAGGATTGTTAATTTGCATCTCTCAAATGACCATTAATGTTGAACGTTTTTCATATATTTATTTGCCACTTGTACTTCTTCATCTGGGAAGTATCAATTCATTTCAGATGCCAGTTTTCGGATTGGGTCTTTAAACTTCAAGGTCTGATTTTTTTATTTTTTTGAGTTCTTTATATGTTCTAGATAGTAGTGTTTTGTCTGAGGAACAACTGGCAAAAATGTTTTTCCCACTCTTTGGGTTATTCTTCACTCTTTCAGTGGTGTCTTTTGCTGTGTGAAAGTATTTTAATATAATGAGACCCCAGTTGTCGATTCTTTGTAATATTTCCCATGCGGTCTGGATTCTGTTCATAAAGTTTGCTTACACCAGCGGTTCTCAACCTGTGGGTCACAACCCCAGTAGGAGTTGAATGACCAAAACACAGGGGTCACCTAAAGCCATCAGAAAATACATATTTAAACCCATGCTATGCCATGGTGAAATGTTATTTATTGGAATTAGTAATAAATATTTCTCAACATATAATTAAATATTGTTTTTGTGATTAATCATTATGTTTAAATTATGTTTGATTTGTAGCAATGAGAATGCATAATGCATATCAGGTATTTACATTCTGAATCATAACTGTATCAAAGTTACAGTTTTGAAGTAGCCACCAAAATTATGTTTTGGTTTGGGATCACCGCAACATGAGGAACTGTATTGTGGGGTCACGGCGTTAGAAAGGTTGAGAACCACTGGTCAATGTCTTCAATAGTTCTACCTATTCTCCCTTACATCAGATTTAGTGTTTCTCTTTTAATATTTAGTTAGTTAGTTAGCTTTTTATGTATTTAGTACAGGGTCTATAGGGTCTCCTTACACAGAATGACTCATAGTGATCCTGTTTTTCAGCCTCCCAAGCTCTGGGATTCTAGGTGCATACCACCACACCCAGTCTCATTTCCTGTCTCAACATGCCCCAGGGATGGGTCTAGCATGGCAGGCCAGAGATCAACCTCCAGCCACTGTCTGCCTAAGAAGGTGCTTTAATCTGCTGAGCTGTCTGGCCAGCCCTGTTTAAATATTTAGATCTTTGATCCGTTGCAATTTTAGTTTAGTGCATGGTGAAAGGGATCTAGTTTTAATCTTAATTATGTGGAAAACAAGTTTTTCCAGTACAATTTATTGAACAGTCTATATTTTTTCCAGTGAAAGTGTTTGGTTCCCTTTGTGGTTGAATAAATTCAAACCATATTGAATTTTTACATCTATATGAGTAACAAAAGAGGAGAACAGTCTACTAATCTTTCCCATAGAGGGGCCAGAGAAAACAGCCACATGCAACTTAAGAGATAAAAGCTGGACCCTGGGGTTCTAGAAACAAAAGCTAAGGCCTAAACTTTCTCTCTGGACTGTGGATTGATGGGGCTGGGATGAATCAAGGCAAGGAGTAGTTAGGGGATGAAGAAAAGTAAACAGATTTGAAATATATTAGGGGGAATATTGCCATAATTTGGAAGTGACAGCCCAAGAGAAAATGAGCAGGCAGCTGCAACTTTGCACTGTAAGAGGGAGAAGGCAAATCAGGTTGCTGACTAACAATCCAGCTGCTGTAGTCCTTGAGATAAGAAGGTAGGACACATGGGCTGTCTGGGTGACACTAGCAGAAGCAAATATGGAAGCACATCTAACTGAAAGTTGACCCTAAGCTTGATTATTCACCAACTATCATTCATTTCCATACTAAAATCTCTACCCAGCCTAGAGAACATGAAACATTTCTAAGAACATCAGGAACAGTGTGCAAACTCACACTTGCACAGTACTAGACTCCACCCAATATGGAGGCCCCTTTTCCTTTTGAAAGAAGGACCTCATAAAAGTGGAGAGTACTTATGGGCAGGTGTTGCTCCATCTGTAGAGTTGCTGGTTCTCAGTCCATGGAGTAGACAACTTCTCTTTTTCCTTGAACTAACTATGGATAGCCGGGTATGTTTCTGTCCCATAACAGAGAACTATTTTATTCTCACTTTAAAACCAATCTGTGCTATGAACTACACTAGCAGGTGACATCTTCTCTTACTTTCTTTTGTTAAAAAGTCAGCCAGGTTGACTTTATTTATTTATTTATTTATTTATTTTTATTTTTATTTATTTATTTATTTATTTTTTTTGCGGAACTGGGGTTTGAACTGACGACCTTGCACTTGCCACACAGGCACTTGTGCCTCGGAGCTATCTCCCCACTCCCAAGTTGACTTTATTAAAAATTGTCTCCTTCAGCTTTTCTTCTACTCAAGGAAAAAATCCATTATGCTTTTTATTTTAATCTCCAACTAAAGCTTTTGCTTGTAAATTTTCATTATCACTGAAGCAAGGACTCACTCTAGCTGGTGACAGAAATGCTAATATTTATGACTGGAAATTTGTAAGGGGAAGAGGAGGGTACCAAAGATAAGCCTCAGGTTTCTGAGTGAGGCCCTTAGGAGGGCATGATGCCTTCAGAAAGTGGCCGAGACAGAAGAGGGCAGAGACAATGTTCTGCTGATAGTGAAGGTAGTAACCTGGTACAGCTTTAATTCCCTATAAAACATGGAGAAGAAGGGCCAACCATATAGCTCAGCAGATCAAAGTGCTTGCTTAGGCAGATGCAGGGACTGGGGTTTGATTCCCAGCAGGCCATGCTGGCCCCACCCATGGGTCGAGTTGGTGGTGCACGCCTCTAATCCCAGCACTTGGGTGGCCCAGAACAGGAGGATCATTATCTATCTGATCTGTGTAGTGAAACCCTGTAGACTTATAGTAAATATATATTTTTTAAAATGGAGAGGAAAAATGAGATAACATTGCAGCAGTAGAATCCAAAGTCAACTTGTAAGAGTAGGTTGAGAAATCTTTGCAAACATGATAGGACAGAGATTTAACCATATTCCTAGCTTCAGATGCTTTGACAATAAGCACAAAGCTAGCATGGCACTGACCGCTGCAGAATCCATAGAGCTCCAGTTGTATGACTGTGCCTGGCCTTCTCAAAACTATTAGGTTAAATTCAATTGTGAATTACATAAGTGTGAAAATGCAAGTTCTAAAAATACAAAATCAACTGCTAAGATGAATGTTAAGATTTCTGACAAAAAAAAAAAAAAAAAACTTCATGTCGTTGCCATGATTGCTTAATATCTGAAGAGAAAGTAAAGAAATGAATTATAGCAAACTTTCATTGACAGAGTTGATACTTCTATTTAAAAATTTTTAGTGTGTGTTGGGGGGAGACCACAGAGAAACTATGGGTTTTTTTTCAGACATTGTATGGTAACATACTGGAGCCCCTATGAAACAGTTTTGAAATTCTAATGCTAACTATTCTTACATGTAATTATATCATCATACTACCCTGTGAACCAAACGAAATGTTCCCAGTGTATTTTGTGTTCACGTCACTTTCTTTTATAAAAGATTTCATTTGTTTGTAAACTTCAAGTTACTAGCCCAAGAATTCACTGCATAGCCACAGGGCTTTGTGGACTGTAGGTGGGAGTGAGCACCTGCCCACTGAAGGACCCAGTAAGCAGATCAGGCTCATGGCCATTTTATAAGCCTGGTCCACATAGGTAAGCATGCCTCACATGCTCCTAGAAAGCCAGCTCTCACACCTGGCATTCTCCCAGGACAGCTCCCATTACTCACAGGTTCATCATCTTCATATCTGGCTTCAGCCCCAACTCCGCTTCTCTATTTGCCTGAACTCTAGGAATTACACACCTCTGGTCCTGCTTCTGGCCTTTAGGTTCTTTCAAAGTTTTATTTATTTATTTATTTATTTATTTATTATTTTTAGTGTATTTGGTACAGGGTCTCACTGTGCAGTTCCAACTCATACTGAACCTCCTGTTCTCAGTCTCCCCAGCGTGGGGATTACAGGTGGGCACCACCACACCTGGTCTGTGGCCAGCTGAGTGCACCCACGGGTGGGGCCAGTGCAGCATGTGGTGCTGGGATTGAGACCCAGTCTCTGTGCTTGGCTGAGCAGGTGCTTAGTCTGTTGAGCTATCACACCAACCCTTCTTTCCAAATTTTTAATCTCTGCCCTAAGGGTTTGCTTTAGTAGAATCTCAGAAAGAAATTATCTGTTCCCTTCCTGGACCTGCGATCCTACAGTACCAATTATGGGCTAAATAAGCTGAAAAATGGTAGGATGCCCCTAATTGTTGACTCTACTTATAGTCAGGCTGATTAATTCTCAAGCAGTGTAATCGTTTCTGATGAGATCTCAGAGGATGGGTTTTGGCCTGCCATCTTGAAAGGGAGGGATCAGCCAGACTGTTCACTGAATAGTAAGTCCTTTCCTATTGAAAACGTTGTGCCCAAGGATTGCAACTGAGCAAGTTGAAACTGAATACTGTCTTTTCTGTGTGACCTATTTTCTATCATGAAAATATCAAAGAAAGTTCAAATGGAACACATTAAACAGAAAGTGTTGATCCTTACCAGTTGCCAGGAATAATCCATGTAAAATGATCATAAAAGCAAAACTGGGATAGATATGTGTCTATAACTCTCCCTAGGCAGAGATTGGAACCGATATCATTACAGCTTTATTGCTGAATTATGAACTTCTTATATTTATTGTCAGTACTGACAGTTTACTTTTAGAAAGCAGTAGTTGTAAGCTAGCAAAATTATATTAAACTGGAAATAATAACTATTGTGTAATGATATTCTAAAAGATAACAGATTATTATGAAGCATTTTATGTGGGAACTGAACTTCAGAGGCAACTACAACCTCCATGCTACAAATAATGAGATTGTCTAGAAGTGGCCTAGCCCAATAATGATGATGGTGATGCCACCAATAGCCAACAAAAGTAAAATGGCATCCTGAGGATGTTTTGGTGGGCGTTCATTGAGTCATAGAGGAGACCACATTTAATACATAGTCATTCCTTTTACCCATGGTTTTGCTTTCTGAGATTTCAATTACCTATAGTCAATGACAGTCTGAAAATAATTAATAAAAAATCCAGAAGTAAATAATTCATAAGTTTAGGATTACATGACTTCCTAGGAGTGGGATGAAATCTCACACTGTTTTGTCTGGGGTGTGAATCATGTCCTTTTCTATACAGCAGGCACTACTCGCCTGCTAGTTACCTAGCAGCCATCTGCGTTGTCAGATCAGCTGTGATGGTCTTACAGTGCTTGGGTTCGAGTAACACTTACTTTACTTAACAATGGTACCAAAGTAAGCAGTAGTTGTTTTTGTATTTTTATTATGGCATATTATTGCAATTATTCTGTTTATTATTAGTTACTATTGCTAATCTCTCATGGAGTCTAATTATAAATTGAACTTTATCATAAGTATGTATGCATGTATGCATGTATAGATGTATAGAAAAGAGATAAAGAGGAACTACTGAAAAGTTAAGGACTATGGATAACTTTTAAAATTCAGTAAATAACAAGACACAGAGCAAACTTAAAGCTGAGGCTAAGCTTCTGATCCTAGACACCAACATATATTCTCTAATCTCTATTTCCTACTGAGCTTTGGTATATTTTCAGAATTACGTAGAGCAGTTCATAGTCTCTCTGGGTGAAAGTAATTTCTAGTCATTATTTTTCACCCCACAAAATATGTGGATCATAATTCAACGAAGTATATAAGTGAAATAATCACATACCCAGAGTGAAAGTGTGTATTTGTGGCCTGTGGTTACAAAAGCAAATTTCAGGATAATTCAGCAACCATGACTTACTCAGGTTACTCAGGGGAAACTTCTCTGAAAAGAGATGGCTGATTTGAAAGCAGAAGATCAATGTACGTTATCGGGGGAAGGTAATGGGGCCAGAAAACACAGCACTGCCAGGGTTCAGCAGCTGAAGCAAGTGCAACAGACTTGATGAAGTAATAGACAGATACAGGACTGCACACAGAGCTGGACTGTGGTGTGCACAGAGGTGGAGTAGTTCCCAGGGAGTACAGGTTCCTGTGGGACTTTTGTCTCATGTACAATGATAAGACACAAAGAGTTGAGCAGATGTGGCAGTAGCAGAAGCCTGTTATAACCAAGGCTTTAGGCCACTTTGTATTCTTAAAACCCCTCTGGCTGTTGTGCAGGGACTGGAGAAGGATGCAGCATGGTGCACTACGTGAAAATCACAGGACAAGCAGGATGTGATGGAACAGGGTGAGTTTGGATGACTCCTTCCTGGGTTTGATTGGGTAGTAGAGAAGAAAGTACCTTTGAGAATGGAATAAGTAAAATTAAAATTGAAATTGAAACAGTGTGCTGATGCAGTATGACCTTAAAATCAAAGAGGTCAATATGAAAGCATGTTTGAAACCAAACAAAGTGTATTTTAAAGAACACAATGATCTAAGGGCTTCTGGGACTTACAGGGATTCCAAAGCCAGAAAACATTCCATTTCAGCCCCGAAAGATCAAAAGAACTAAGGAATTCAAGTCACCCAGTCACCACTGCTTTAGAGCAACTCTATGGCTAGAATAAAACAAGAATTATCTACAAGATACCACAGACTGCCTGGAACACTGGAGAAATTGCAGCAACTGTTATAAGTTCATCTGATAAGCAGACCTGATGCCAGATAGGTTGGGGAATTGACGGTTACCCTTCAACTGACCTTCGAGTCAACTGAAGGCTAATCAGATAATGAAGTGTTATCCCAGATATTTCTCACAAAATTAGGAAGGTGGGGTAGTATGTATGCTGACAGTTAAACAATCAGGTATCAGTGTATGGAAGAGGTGAAGTAAAAATTATACCAGCATATATGCAGTCAGGTATAAGTTTACTTAGAGGCAAAGGAGGAGAAAGAATTTGTGGTATTCTAAATCTAATAAGGCTGCAGCAGTCACACAAACTGCATGCACATCTTGCCACTCTTTCTTTTCCCTTGGTATTGCTGAGCGCTCCTTGCCCCTACTACACCACCATCTCTCCCTCAGACTGCCCTGCTGGGCTCCTCCATCTGGGTCTTACCACTTCATGTCTGGCCCAGAACAGGAGAGGCCTCTGGCCAAGTCCTCTGTTCAAGACTGCTGGATTAATCATTTTTGACATGTGATTATAGAGGGAACAGTGGGTAAAATGATCAAATGTCTCCCAGTGACGCAGGAAGAAAAAAACTGATCTGGGGTGAATGACCTCCAATAGGGAACCTCCAAATGATATTGGGAAAACTGATCCCCAACCTGAAAAGTACCTGGGATGAGTTTGTGTTCTCTAAAACTAAAGAATGAATTTTAGGAACAAACAGAGGCAATGAGCAGAACTTATTTATTGAGAGAAAGAAAGCTCCTGTCCAAGAGAGGGACAGGAGGGGGGGTCCCGAGTGGGTGTCCCCGGGAAGCTGTCTCTTCCAGGGACTTTTATAGAGAAGACATGGGAACTAGCTTAGGTGGGTATGAGGTGGGACAAAGACTATGGTCAACCAATGAGATTACAAGCACCATTGCTCAGGTAAAATTGATTAACATTGGGATCCAATGGGAAGACAAGTCACGTAGAAAGTTGGCAAGAATACCACATATTGAGCTCGGGCTTGTGCTAGGATTATAGGTGTGCGCCACCACGCCCCGGACTCAGTCAACAGTTCAGCATGCCCCGGGGGCAGGTCCAGTGTGAAATGCAGGACTGGGGATTGAACCCTGGTCCCTGCATTTGCCGAGCAAGGGCTTAGTGTACTGAGCTATCTCACCAGCCCTCTATTGTTCTCAATATGCATCACGGAAAGGGATCATGATTCGCTTCTGCAATCATTACCTCATTTACACGTAGAAGAAGAGTAGCCTCAGATGCTCAAGACAAGGTCTTTACTCAGATGCAGAACCAAAGAACTCAAAAGAGAGGCAAGACTAGAGAAGCTGTCCTATACTCAGTAGACCACCCTTAGCAGGAGTGCTTGAGCTCTAAAGTTAAAGTAGACAAAGGAGAGTGGGATTGATCAATACTGAGCAACCTGGATAGATGAAATAGAAGACTCAGCATTTTCAGAAAACTATATTCTTCTAATGTGGACTGAAAATGGAAGCTGTAAAACAACACTCACACTTCCCGGTTCCAAACTTAGCACATACCATAATAACAAAGCTTTGTGGAGGCTGGCATGAGCACAGGCAGTTCACTGGAAATAAGTTGAAAGCTCAGAAATGAACCCTCACATTTACGGTGAGTCAATTGTCATGAGGCTACCAAGACAATCCACTGGAAAGAATGGTCTTTGCAACAAATGGTTCCAGGATAAACATATATTAACTTTAATCCCTATTTTATATCACATACAACACTTCAGAATAGATCATAGACTCAAATGTAGAAGATAAAATTATAAAATCTTTAAGGAAAATATAGGGATAAATCATGATCTTCAGCCAGGGAATGTTTTCTTATAACAGCACAAGTGACAGAAGAAAAATACAGTATATTGGATTCCTTTAAAATTTTAAAGTTCTGTGCTTCTTAGTACATAATCAAAAAATGCAGAGGTAATCCTGACTATTTCTCCAATGGGACAAAATGCTGCAAACCATATACCTAATAAGACCCTAGTGTTCAAAATATTCAAAGAACGTTTGTAAGTCTACAAACTGGCAGAGTCCATTCTAAAATGAGAAAAAGATTGGAATAGATATTTCTCAAAAGAAGACATAAACATGGCAAATAAGTACATGGAAAGATATTGAGCAACATTAATTACTAGGGAAATGCAAATCAAAACAATAGCAAGATGGTGTTTTACACATAGTGGGATGACAACAACTTTGTAAAGACAGCAGCAAATATGGTGAGGAGGCAGACAAATTAGAGACTTTGCACTTTATTGCTATCAGGGCTGTAAAATGATACAACCAATGTGAAACACAGAGCTCCATATGACCTAGTAACTCTATTCCTGGATATACAAGAGAAATGGAAGCATGCCCACAAAGTTCCAGAGAAGTATTATTCATAATAACCAAAAATAGAAACAAATAAACTGTTCATCACCTAATGAAAGGCAAACAAAGTGTGGCATATTCACACAACAGAATCTTTTCAGACAGCATGAAGAAATGAAGTACTGACAGGTTGCCAGAGATGAATGTCGTAAACAACACAAGAAGTGACATAAGTCACTGCAGCTGCTCTATCTACTGGGATGGTACACTGTGCTTCAGCAACATAGGGTATTAATGAAAACACTGCAGGCACTAGGACAGGAGGAAGAGGATTGAAAGGCAGGGCAGCCTTGGCAGAGGCCTACC
The DNA here is from genome assembly GCA_004027025.1 of Myocastor coypus. Taxonomy (NCBI): domain Eukaryota; kingdom Metazoa; phylum Chordata; class Mammalia; order Rodentia; family Myocastoridae; genus Myocastor; species Myocastor coypus. The sequence goes on along the minus strand of PVJA010040674.1, from coordinate 4,345 downwards.
GGACAAGGGCACAAAAAGCAATATGGCTAATAAAGAGTACATCTTGGGAGATAAGTTTGGAAATAGAATTCAGAAAAGAAGTGAATCCCATGAGTTCAATGCATTTTTTATGGCAAAGCTTATATTCTGAAACGTAAGAAGAGGAACCAGTCCCTGAGGTACAAGAGCCAGTTTCTATTAATACAGCAGAAGTAATGACATGGTGTGGTTTTTGTTGCTTTTCTAAATGCACAGTCACGCGGCATGGCCTGACAAATAGACAATGATATGACAGGATATTAACAGTGAAAAGTTGTATTTTGATGCCAAGGAAATGAGAAAAAGAGGCTTTTTCACTCTGACAACTGACCTAAGGCACTGACTGTAAAGGACATACATCTTTTTCTGGAAGATTTTTAAATTTCAAAAATATAAAATATATATTGCTCTCAGTTGTCCTCATCATGACTGTGTAGATCACAAACTATAAACATTTAAAGGCATCAGAAAGAAAGACAGTGGTTCAGAAAAATGAAGATCATCTTGCATTTTTGCTCCTGTCTGAGAAATCCGTGCCACAGAACAAAATGCCTAGAACATAAATATTGTTCAATAAGTGTTGACTGACTGAAAAAGTGTATGCTCATGAAGCATTTGCAAAACAAACAGCACTATTGCTTTTGGAGAAAAGCAGATGATGACCAAAAACTTTGTTGACAGAACTTTAGCACTGGGTTTTTACTTCTATGAGTTCTTGCAAACTGATTAATTTGCCCATCTCCTTATTTGTAGGATTTCTACCCTTCCACAACATTATGTCATTAAACAATGCCATTATAACAATGTAAATGGCATATAATGTTTAAAAATGTGATACAATATGCAAATTTGTTCCAGTAATGTATTTTTCCAAAGAACTCAAAAATGAAAGCAACATCATGGCTGTTATTTTAGAAATATCGATGAGTGCCGGGCGTGGTGGTGCACACCTGTAATCCCAGCACTCGGGAGGCTGAGGCAGGAGGATCGGTGTGAGTTCGAGACCAGCCTGGGCTACAAAAGTGAGTGCAAGGCCAGTCTGAACTGCACAGTGAAACCCTGTCTCAAAAAAAAAAAAAAAAAAAAAAAAGAAATATCAATGAGTCTAATAATACAATACCGGGATGTTTCTTACATATTCAACACAAGAAACACACACACACACACACACACACATACTCAAAAAAATTTTAGCTTAAGCCTGAGGAGATAATTTCAGCTTAATAAAATTGCTACCATTTAATAGTTATCTTTTACAAGCTAATCAGGCACAAGTCATTACAAAGGTATCTCATTTGTGTGAGGCTCAACTATGTGCCTTTATATCTAATGTAAATATCTTCTGCCACTATGTTTTCTGTAAAGATGTGATTGGTAATGTTCAATTTTTTGGATTCCAACTCACTACTTTAAAATATGAAGGTATTTCAATGATATTAGGGGGATCCCAAGAAATCAAAACCATAACAGCATATATATTTCTGGTAAAAAAAAAAAAAAAAAAAAAAGTGAAAGTAACCAGAAAATTAAGCAGTGTTGTTCTGTACTAATTATTCTGATAATTGGTTACACAAAGGAATACAATTCTTTTAAGTTAGAAAACCACTGAAGGAAGCTAATGCAGTAATTACCATGCAAGTTACCTGGGGAATTTAAGATTAATTACTAAAGCTCGAAGATCTTTTGCTGGGATAAAATCTGTTTATCAGAAGTTTCCAGAACTCCACAAAGGTGTTTTCAAGGGTGAGGTAGAAAGAAGAGGGGAAAGAAGAGTAAAAGCATTTTGTATAAAGTTTAATTTCAAGTTAAAAACCTCAATTTGTTCTCAAGTATGTGGCTGTGATATTCTAGCAAATAATTACCCATCACTTCCTAAAAATGAGAGGAAATGGGAAGAGACATCATTTCTTAGACTGAAAGCCAGAGAGATGTCCCACTAATTTTTCTCTATCATTTGGTGATGCAGGTGGGGAGTGGGAGGTGGACTCCTGACAGGACAGTCAAGAGTATGTTCAAAAGCAGAGAAGGCAAACAAACAAGTCAGAGCTGTTCAGTTTGTATCCTTATATGTAATTGAACTTAGAAGAAAAAAGGAGCAGAGTATCTTTAACTCTTTCTTAAATGGTTTAACTAAGGTTGATTAGAAACTCACTAGACTAAACTAAACTAAACTAAATACCAATTCTCAGCCTAAATTTAGAATGTCTAAAAGAGAGAGTGTAAGTGTGAGGCAGATCCACACCTTGGCAGCCTACATGGAAGGCTGAGGTAGAAATCTGATCCCAAAGCACATAGACTCTCAAGTGCAGAAGCATCCTTAGGGTGCTTGAGTTCCTCTGGGATGTCCTACATATCTTGGGAATCTAGGAAATATTATATACCTTTTTTTCAGAAATATTTATAAAATTCTACACATGATCTCAAGGGATTTAATAAGCCTCTGACACAGACTTTGGACTTAAAAACGGTAGGATCTGGGAAGTTAGGAACCAAAACACCAGGCTTCAGTGTTCTCAAACCCACAATTACATATAAAATAGAAACCAGCTGAGAAAACTCTAAAAGCAAGATGGAGTCTCCCATGGCACTAACAAAAGAATTGCTGAGAAGACAGACAGTAGAGCCACACTTCTTACACAGTTACTTTTCTTTCTTGGGAAGAGTCCATTGTCTCTAAAAATTTGTTTTTCCCAGACCGAATACCAATCTTATATATTGAGGTGTCTCTAAGCCTGCTCTGACACAGTCCTTCTAGAATGGACTTGTCCCCTTCAAATCTTGCAGTTTATCTATAATTGATTATTCCACAAAGCAGATCCAAGGTTTCTCATTTGGCTGTTCTTTCCTTTTCCCTTTAATTACAAAGCTGGAAGTCCATAAGCAACCAAGTCCACCAAGACTTCAGACATGTGACCGATCATTCCTTGGGCACCAGTATATGATGGGCACTGGAGATGCAAAGCAAATCAGGCTATTGCCCAAGTGCAATGCCCTTGACATTTTCATAGCTTACCTCTGATGGGTTAGGTACTCATTTTTTATGGTCATTTCCACATGGAGCTTCTACCTACCCTGACTCCCTTAGACTATGAATTCCATCGCTCCCAATGCTCTAATTCCCACCCATTATGCTGGCTTATTACTTTTCCTGGAATGATAAGTTCATTCTATAGTTCCCTTGCTGGGAATATCTCTACTGGGATCCTGGTATGTGCAGAATCCCTATGGGCTTTGATAATTAAACCCCTCTGCATGATGAGACCTTTTCCACCTGTCTACAATTAGCTCCTTTTATCCTTAGTACCCTGCAATATAAGTTCATGGCTCCCATGCAGCTACCTTGAAACCAAATGCCCTTTACTCCTGACCTCATTATTCTGAGATTGGTCTTTCTCTCATGTCCATCCTCAGACCTACTGCTCAAGTCTTGCCTTTTTCCACAAAATGTTTTAGCAAATTACACCCCACAGTGATCTACACTGACATATTATAGAATTGATTCAGATCATTCCTTTTCACAGTAAATCATCAGTATTCATGTTTTTGGGTTTTGTCTTCTCAAACTACTGACTGTTAAATTCTTTGAGGTCAGTAAAGAAACTTTGAATTTTTGTTTACTTTAATGCATCTAAGTATTTCTTGAAGCTTTCCTTTTTATACATACACATTAAAGAGGTCTATGATGTTTTTCACATAGTAAATCCTAAACAAATATTTGTTGGAGAGTAAATCTTACATCCTTTTCTGGCAAGCAGCATGTTTAAGAAAAACAACTTCTAATCCCTCTATATTTAGATAAGTTGACTGCGGGAGTCCCCACACCCCCATTTTCCAGCAGGCCTATGTGCCAGTGGTGGGAACAACTGGGTTTCAGGTGGTTGTAGAATATGCTCACTCTGCTCCTGTTCCTCAGAGTTCAATGTAACTTTTGCATTGGCTGGTAAAATATTACGGTTTTTTGTCTTTTTTTTTTTTTTGAGACAGGGTTTCAGACTGGCCTTGAGCTCACTTTTGTAGCCCCGGCTGGTCTCGAACTCACACTGATCCTCTTGCCTCAGCCTCCCAAGTGCAGGAATTACAGGTGTGCGCCACCATGCCCAGCTATTATTGCTTTTTAAGGATCATGTTTTACTTTCATTCAATTTGACATTAAATGCTATAAATAAATAAAATGGAGAGCTATTTAGCTATTTGGCATCTATAATGCTAGAGGATGTTTCTAGAGTACTAGTTTTAGCTCCCTGCGCCCCTCTGTCCCGCCTTTGCGTTTCCGCGACTAACTTCCTGTTCCAGCCCAGACCCAAATCGCACCGCTGGGAGCTGAGCC
>PVJA010040673.1:0-18363 GCA_004027025.1 Myocastor coypus | reverse complement strand
GTTTAAAAAAAAAAAAAAAGGATAATAAAAGAGAATATGAGACAAGGAAAAATGCCATAAGATTGACCTGCTACAATTTTGCACATACTTAGTTTTCTAAATTTCTATGTAAAAATCTGTAACTGGTTTTTTTTAATCACATTCTGTAGGGATTTATTAGAATATCAATGATTGATAGAAAATACCAATTCCATGTTAAGTCTAAGGCATTTGATATTCAGAAAGACAGTGATGGGGCCTGGCAGGATGGCTCAGTGGTCTAAAGCACCTGCTTAGGAAAGCTTGGGCGGCTGCAGGGACCGCAGTTCGATCCCTGGCACCACACGCTGCTCCAGCTGTGCCCTCAGGGCAGGCTGAGCTGGCCATAAAAATAAATAAACAAACAAAAGTTCAAAAAAAAAAAAAAAAGATTAAAAAATAAATAGATAAATAAAAATAAAAATATAAGGGGGGCTAGGAAATATGGTCTTCTACCCCCACCCTAACAAAAACATAAATAAAATGAAAGAAGCCTATTTCTTGTATCAAAAAAAAAAAAAAAAGAAAAGAAAGAAAGACAGTGATGTTAAGCTCAAGCATCTATGTTATAGAGTAATGGTATCACTAAGCTTCTCTTCTGGAGCATTAACAACTTAAGTTTACACACCAAAAAATTAAAGAAAAAGAAGAGCTACAAAGATAGGCAATATTTTGTCCCTAGCCCCTCTAGGTCAGTGAGGACTCAGGATATAACAGAACCTATACTGTAATATCCTATAACTCAGTGGTGTCCCCAGATTTTCTGCTCAAGGAGATTTTGGAGCCACAGAGAAAAGGGATTGACGATGTATAGTGTGCCTAAGGAGAGTCACCTAGAGAGAAAACATTCTCGCAGACTTTTACAGAGAACAAGCTGGTCAAGCAATGATCATGACTCATCCAGATGGCTGACACCAACAAAAATTCTACAAAATGCTGTACATGATTTCAAGATAAATCCTTAGGGGATTTGACTGACTTTTTCAGGAACAAGAGTTACATGTTTTGTCATGTTGGTCTTGCTTTAACTTGGCCTTAACCATCCAGGAGAAGTCTAACCATGAGGCATAAAAAGTAAAACCAGTTTAGTATCCTGAGCTATATAAGGCTCAGGTCAACAGCTTCTGACATTGCCAATTCTGCTGATAACCCACTACTATTATGGAATATTGGACTATACATACAACTATTTTCTCTTAATTCAATAAGAAGAAATATTTGTACCAATAGTGTTTAGAAAAGTTATCATGTCTGCATCTTGTACTCTGAACAACTACTATGAAGACAACAATACACATTGTATTAATTATTGTGGCTGTCCTACTAAATGTGTTTTGAAACTCTCTCATTGTTATTTCTTATTAAAAGTAATAAAATTTAAATAAATATGAGAAAATTTTCAAATCTGAGTTCAAAGCTAATCTGACCTCATTTGCAGCCACAGATAATGCACTGTACCATTATCCTTCCCCAGAAAACTCCTTCTGTTGTCACAGTAAGGCCCAAATCAAAGGACTTGCAGGTAGGACCAGCCAAATAGCTCAGTGGATTAAAGCACCCACAAGCAGATGTGGGGGCCAGCGGTTTGATCTCCAGGCCTACCGTGCTAGTCCCACTCCCAGGGCACGCTGAAATGGCAATTGAGACTGGGCATGGTTGTGTGTGCCTGCAATCCAAGCTCTTGGGAGGCTGCAAACAGGAGGATCACTTCAAGTCTGATCTACTAATGAAACCCTGAACACCCTGTAGACCCTTCGCTAAAAATACAGAAGAAGAAAATAAAAGAAAAAGATTTGCAGGTGTTGCCATAGCCAGAGATTCCTAGACCAGGTAGACCACCAGCTGACTGTTACTGCTAAAATTATTCCCAGAATTCACCATTTTAAGTATTCATAAAGAAAAAAATCAAGCGCTTACCTGTCTTCACTATCTCCACTGCACCTCAGATACAAGGCAGAGGGAGGTATCTCCAGGGAAGTCCTAGGAATCAACAAACATCATCGCTTGCCAATTGTTAGTGAAACAAAGGACTAGAGCAGTGTGGCTGACGGCCTTGACCAGCAGATAGAAATAACCTGGATTAGGGAATCCCACCTGCAAGGATTCTGTCTTGACTCACCTAAGAGTGGCCTAACAAGGAGACACAGGGAAAGCCAAAGCCTCTTAGGTAATGCTAATGATGCACAATGTTCATTGATGACCTCCAGGACCATTAGATAAACTGGTCTGGAATAGACGAGCCTGTCAAATAGCAGCCCAGCTTTCTGGCCAATCCCATCACCGCAAGACATGATCCAGTGAGGAAAAACCCACCATCACCTTATCCTGCTTAAAAAGTCAATGGGAATCTGATCAAGCCTCTTAATTTGATTTGCACCTCCAGGAAATATAAGGAACAGAAGTTAGTATACGTTAACAGGCTAAAGAGCATTCTCAAGATGCAAACACAAAATTCAGATTGGAAAAAAAAATATGCAGAACGAATTACCTAACCCTCCCCCAAAAAATCCCCATTATAAGAAAATTTAAAAGAAAAGAAAACATATACACAAAGAATCTTAACAGAAAAAGACATAACCAGTAAAATGCGTGGATATAATTTGAATACTGATATGAATACATCACCAGATTTTCTTTAAAGAAAAATTTAACATTACTTGGTATTTGATGATTTTAAGACATTTATGTTCATGTTTAGGTCCACAAAGTTTTCCCTTTATTGAATGTATTTAGAATAAGTGCTACAGCGTCTCAATACACACATGGGGCTCATAACCATCCTCCTATTTTCAACCCCTCAAGCACCAGGATTACAGTCATGCACCGCCAAGCCCAGTCTGAAAGGCAGTCTCAGTGAGCCCTGGGCGAAAGGCCAGCACAGCAATTTTCCCCTTTTTTTTTGAGTGTTAATTTGGTATCCTTTTTTTATTTAATATTTTTATTGTTTAAATTTAACAATGGTTATATTACATATTTTCATCATCAGACCAGTTCAGATTAATACATATAGGTATATAAGATTGATCAAACAATTAAACATTAACACATTAAATCAACATTACTTTTTTTTTCTTTTCCCCTTTCTTTTTTTGAAAGTTGACATACTGCATATTGTCCTCACAGTAGTTCTATACAGAGTACAGTGTGTGGGCATGACCCACCTCCCTATTGATGTTGCTTAGAAGAAAAAAAAAGGAAAAGAAAACACTTCTCTTTGGACTAAGAGGAAGCAGATGCATATACAGTTAAATGTTCTGCAATTGCAGTGGGCCACCAGTGAAGCTTGTAATGTTGGCGGCTATTGATCTAAGCCTCCTAAAGCTCATCTCACCACTCACCAATCTAGCTTTGCATTTCATGCATTGTAATTAAGCTTTTTTTTTTAATTTTTCCCTTTTTTAACTGACATTGTTTATATTTAGTGAAACATTTCTAGAAAGACCAATCAGTAAATGTTTTAAGCCTGTGTTTCAAAAATCTCTTACTAAAACTATTGACTTGTGACACCGTGTCCTGACAGCAGCGACGTAGGACACATAAACAAATGGGAGTGGCTATGTGAACACAGAATGTTAGTTACAAAAACAAACAATTGTTTCAGAGATAGATTCAGAAGCCCTGTGTGGGAGAGTATAAAATAGATGGACTTTACTATTAAACCTTCTGTTGAAGAAAAGGGGAAAGAGAGAGGACACCTTAAATAGAGTAAGATTGGTCACAAGTTGATTGTTTGGTTTTTTGTTTTTGTTTTTATGTTTTTGGTACAGCATCTCACTACACAGCTCAGACTTGTAATGATCTTCCAGTCTCAACCTCCCCAGCACTGGGATTACAGGCATGTGCCACCAGTTTCCATGGCCAGCTCAGCACGCCCCCCCCCAGGGGGCAGGAGCAGTGCAGCATGTGGGACAGACCCTGGTCCTGTGCTTGCCTAAGTAGGTGCTTAGTCTGCCAAGCTATCTCGCCAGCCTCACATGTTGATTATTAATGAAGAGTGGAGTTCAGCACGCTGGCAGTGCTCCAATGCGATCCCTGAGCCCGAAGCATAAGCAGTATCTAAAGTTGACTAGAAATTCAAATTCATGTTTCCAACCTATTCAGCCAGAAACTCTGGAGATGGAGCCCAGCAATTCACTTTGTTTTGGTCTTATTGATTTTGTTTGTGTGTGTGATACTGGGAATTAAACCCAGGGTCATGAGCTACTTCCCTAGGGCAATTGGTTTTGTTTTTGCTTTTTTAAAAGACAAGTTCTTAACAAATTGCCAGGCTGATGTCACACTTCCGATGCTTCTGCCTCTGGGGTATCTGGGATTATAGGCATGCACCACTTTACCACACCCGCACGCTGAGTTTTGGCAAACACTCCGGTGACTCCAGTGCAAATCCTACAATCTCAGTTTCTCTCTTTCTCTCTCTCCCTCTGTCCCTCCCTTCTCTTCTCCTTTCTCTTTCTCACATCTAAAATTTTTCATAGTAAAAAATAAGTTTACACTTCATTCCCAAACTTCCCAGCCAAGCAATCCCTTTTAGGAAATACCAATTGTTTTGTATGGGGTTTGATGCATTGCTATAGGAGAGGAATTTAAAAATTCCAATGAAGCCAATTCTTTCAAAATCCGTATAATCTATTATATCACTCAAAACAAATAAATACATATTTTTATAGTCGTTGGCTTCTAAAAAAAAGAATCATGTGTATGTATGAAAATACTACAACAAAACATAATATTCTGTAAAAATTAAAAGGAAAAATTAAGAACAAACTGGGTGTGGTGGCCCATGCCTGCAATCACAGTGCTTGGGAGGCTGAAACAGGAAGATGGTGTGAGTTCAAGTTGTTCTTGGGCTCACTCCCTCTAATAGTAATTCTCAAAAAGGCCAAAAATTCATACTTATATTTATGTTTATATATAGCACAGTAGCACACACTCCTGAAGCCCCACCCACTAGGGAGGCTGAGGGAGGAGGATCACCAGTTCATTATCAGGACCCTGTGTCAAAATAGAAAACAAAAAGGAGTGAAGGCACCGCTCAGGGACCAAGTGCACTGGACTCAGGACCCAGCTCCATAAAAATAAAGTAATGAGAAAATGAGACAAAGATTTCTATTATCAAAACAAAAGCTGGGAGCCGGGCGTGGTGGCACACGCCTGTAATCCCAGCACTTGGGAGGCTGAGGCAGGAAGATTGGTGCGAGTTCGAGACCAGCCTGGGCTACAAAAGTGAGCTCAAGGCCAGCCTGAACTGCATAATGAGACCCTGTCTCAAAAAGACAAAAAAAAGCTAACCTAACAAAGTTTATTATGTGTATGTGGTCAGTTAAAGGTCTTTACCAGTTTTCAAAGAAAAAATAAGGTGTTTGATCACAAACACTGCTACTAAAGAGTATATTTTTCTCATCCTGTTTTCCGCAGGTGCTAGATTTTCTTTCCTAGACTTTATGACATTTTAACAATGGCTTAAAGTATTTACTATGACATGTTGAATTAATGGGAATTGAAAAATGTGTCAGTTGTCTTAACCTCATCACCAAAAAGTATCTTAACCTTTGCATTATACCAGAAAGTAGTTTCGGAAATGAGGTATGTGGGATTCTTTTTCCTTTATTTCTTAAAATTTATTCCAGTGTCATGGAATGGAGATGATCCCTATGTAGCACAAGAGTTCATATCACGCCGCTTTGTGACATCGATTCACTACAGATTTCTCATTCCCTGCACCTGAGCCCTTCTGAGCCAGCACCTACATGTATCAACCACTCATTGTAAACTACTGATAGTGACAAGAAATCCAGAAGAGGCACCCAAAACATCGCACATCGCGCCTAATAGAATGTGAGCAGAAGTTACATCATTTCTATTTCTTGACCTGATTCACCTAAATACCTTTAGTGTATCAGGATTGTTATGCACTGCTGAAAGCTACGTTTTTATGTTAAATATTCAGTATCTTAAAAAGTATAATTTCCACAGAATAACGGATCCAGGCATATTATATTCAATCCATAAGATATAAATCTCATCTAATGTTAAAATGAATTATTTTTCAGCCAAGATGATCTGGTTTCAAGAAGTGGAAATTGCCTAGCTAACTTAAGCAGATGAGCAGTGTATGGGAAGAAGAAACGGTAACTCAGAAAGTGGAACACTGGAAATTGGAGCCTGGTTTGTGGAATAAACAGGCTCAGAAAGGCAGCAAGGGCCAGGGAGGTAGCTCAGTGGTATAAATGTCTGCCTGGCAAGAACAAGATCCTAGCCGGGCGTGGTGGCGCACACCTGTAATCCCAGCACTCGGGAGGCTGAGGCAGGAGGATTGGTGCGAGTTCAAGACCAGCCAGGGCTACAAAGTGAGCTCAAGGCCAGCCTGAACTGCATAATGAGACCCTGTCTCAAAAAGACAGAGAGAGAGAGAGAGAGAGAGAGAGAGAGAGAGAGAGAGAGAGAGAGAGAATAAAGGCAGGAATTTAGAAGCCAGCCAGGATAAAATAGAAGCAGAGCCTGACTCCCTTTACATCACTCTTATAGTTCTGAACCACCTGGTTTTATTCAGGGGTCCTCAGACCAACAGCTTCAGTCCCACCAAACAGAACTGGAATGTTCCTAAGAAAGGGGTAGCTGATGAGAGACAAATGCCCACAGCAAGCATCAATTTTTAAAACAAAACACCACCTAAAAAATGAGTCAATCATGGGAATTCCTCACTCAACCAATAGAAGCCGCAGATGCTGAAGCTGAGCTCTAGATCTTGTTGGAGAAAACACAGTCGCACCTCACTGGACAGAAAGAAGTTGCTCTGGGGTCATATGGATGGAGCTTTCTGGGATGTACCTTGTGATGTGCCACAGAAAGGCATCCACGGGAGTCTCTGTTATGCTTTGTGTCTAGCCATCCCCACCGTCCAAAGCCTCAAGCAGTCATGGGGCAGCTTCTGGAGTCTGTGATTGATTCTGAATCCAACGCTGGAATTATGGATGTGAGCACCCTGGCGCAGATACTCTGCATTACAATATAAAAAGGGGAGATGGGCTAGCTAGCTGCCTGAGTGCCGCCACCCCTTTTGCTCTTGCTCTTTATCAACACCATGAGCAATTGCTCTCCTCCATGTGACTCTCTGCCTTAGGGCCAGCTGCCTGTGGACTGAAACCTCCACTAACAGTGAGCTAAATAAACCTTTTCTTCCTTCACTTTGGATGTTGGGTATTTGTCCCAGCAATGAGAGAAGAGTAACCAAGACAGTCCACATGGCCTTGGAACTTGTTGGAAGGCTGCCCAGGGAGCTGATGGGGCAAGCTGGATGCCTCTGGCCGTCATACACTGCTGAAGCCAAGCACAGCACAAGCCTTCTCCAAAGAAGCCAGATGTTGGCAAAACCCCACTTCACAGACACTGTGTCCTGCACAGTCCTCCTGGTGAGAAAGAAACCGCATGTGGATCAGGAGCCTGCCCGAGAGCCCACTTGCCAGGAAAAAAAAAATTTCCCAGAATTCCTCCAGCACCCTCTACTGACAAAGCTTAGCATCATGCCTGCTGACCGAGGAGGGCCCACCTCTGTGTTCATAGAGCAGGACATAATTGATAGATTTGAAGTTGAGAGGGAATAAATTAATGACTGGTACACCATCTGCTCTTACGTGGAGGCAATATTCCCATTTGAAGCTGTTGATGAACTGCAATATTACACTTTGCAAGTGTTAGAGATTTCTGGTGCAAGGAGCTGCCTCATCCAAAATTATGCCCAATATAAGCTTCAGGTTCTAAAAACAGAAGGATAACCTATCTCTTCTGACAACTTTATACTGAGAATATGTCCAAAGGCCTATCTAAGGTGCTGAAGAATTGCATTACTGAAGAATGCCTGGTCTAGGTTTGGGCATGTGGTGTTCTATCTAATCATTCACCTTTACCCACTTTCAGTTATTCCCTCTGGACATGTGCTTTTGTTTTCTTTTGGGATAAGCGCACAGTTGTGGTCCTCCTCTTCCTGGATACATTAGGGATGAGTGGCACACTGAGATGCATCGTGATGAGAGGAGCCTGTGTTTATTTCAGACAGATTCCGTTGTAAGTCCTGCCTCTACCCCTTGCCAAGTGAGGGGTCTCAGGCAGATCGCTTAGTCTTCATGAGTTTCAGTCTCCTTATGTCTAACAGAGATTATAACACCTGTCTGGCAGAGTTTAAAAATATTATCTGGAGCCCCCAGAAAGGTACTTGGCTCAGGGCAAGTACCTATTTTGAAAGATGGCTCAAAAATCAAAGTGAAGCCATACAGAATACTATGACTATATGCTTCAAAAATGAAGGCATGAAAGATAGCCTGGGTCCAGCCAGACAGCTCAGTGGACCGAAGTGCCTGCTTTGATAGAAAGTGGTGGCCAGGGCTCAATCCCCAGCGTGCCCTGCTGGCCCCCACAGTGGGACAAGCTGAGATGGTAATTGAGACTGGCCATGGTGGCAGGCGCCTGTAATCCCAGCACTTGGGAGGCTGAAAACAAAAGAACCACTATGAGTCCAATCTGTGTATGAGACCCTACAGACCATGTAGACCCTACTAAATGAAAAAAAAAAAAAAAATAGCCTGGATCTGGAAATTTCACTCCTGTGTTATTGTTAGAGCTTTTATTCAGGTGGCCTGGTAAAAACTGTATGCACAACAAGTTAACTTAAACTTTCAAAGACATCCATGAAACACAAATTAAAGTGTTCCACTAATTACCAGAGAAACTCTAAACAATATTGCAGAGTAATTCAGAAAAGCAAAGAAGAAACAGTGGTAGGGTGAGCCATCAGAGTTTAATAGAGCCTCAGAAATCACAGCTCTCTGCTCTCTGACTCTCCCTGACTGGTTTTTCTTTATAATAAGAGATGTTTTTAACAGTTAAATCCCCTTTCCTCTTCAAAGTATCTTGCCATAATAATTATATTCTCCACCTAAAAAGTTCAAGTAACCAGTTAAGGGTAAATGAACTGCTTCTTAGCATAGAGCACAGCAGTTTGCAACAGCTTACTAGATGTTGAAGGATCGTGAGGATGAAGCCCAAATGCGAACTCTTCACACTTCAGTTAAATCACCAATATGAACTTTCTCATCACAATAAACAGGCTGCAAAAATGTTCCACTAGTTTAATCTAATCTCATTTTTGAAAAGCCACAATGGGCTTCCTAGACTGTATGTTTCTTTGGTTCATTTTATGGAGTTGATGTTTTCCATATTCGGATCAGACATAATGCCACACATTTTTTTTGCTTTTTCAAGTTGATGCCCGTCAGAGAGGAATGCCGCTCTTCCTTGGCAAGAGGTTCCTGAAGTCCCCTCCAAGCCAACTGAATTTCTGACACAAGATCAGAAAAAATAAGACTACAATGGAACCCAGGTGTTTGACTAATTTTTAATTTAACCATAAATGAAGAAAAGAGAAATATTAATCCTTCATGCAAGTGGCTGTGTTATTCCAATATCCGTCATAATGAAGTAATGACCCCACTTTGCTCAGAGGTTAACAGTACAAGTGGTGCTGCACTGGCTGAATCGTAATCAGGTATGGATGTGGCAGCAGGTACGCAGAAGACGGCAGGAGGAAGCCACCGTGATAGGTAGATAATTACAATGAAAGTCAGGTCGCACGGAGTAAGCAGGATTCACATCACATCTCCTCAGTCACAGCACCATTTCCTCAGGCCTGTTTATAGTAATCTGTGAGATTTGACAGTAAGATGACATTTTGACTTTGGAACAATTTTTTTCTCATAGAAAGCACAATTACCCAGAGATATTGTGATTTGCAATTAGATACAGCCACGCTGAGTAATTTAGATCGCCTAAACACACCAAGAGTGACTATGTTGTTCACCACGATAGGAGATGTTTCAGTCTTCATCCTTTTTGATGTAAATGCCATGGTCATAGGCAAATTAATTCATTTTGAAATGTTTTAATTACCTATTACTTAACTGAGAAGTTTCAAAATTTTAAATATAGAAGAACACTGGGAGCTCACACTAACATCAGTGACGGGTCAGATCTTTGTTGCATTCAGACACTGTTTCAATGAACATTATGTGGCTCACATTCTATCTAAACCCATTCAAACAAAATCTCATAAAGGAAGTTTATTATAGTATATAATGTAATATGCTGGAAATATGTATGAATTCTCTTATGTGTCTGGTTGTTTTATTAAAACTCACCAAGGTATCAGTCCTGCACCACACTGAGCGTGTGAGAGGGAGATCTCTTTATGTCTTCTAGGCTTTGTAAAGTTCAGCGAGGGAATTCTTTCCCTGGAGAGTGTTGCCCATGCACATAGAAGAGCATGTACCTTTTGTTTATCTACATGTAACAGTCTCTCGATTGCTTGTAAAATAGCAGCTTTACTCCACAGTGATTTCACTTGCCATCGCTCAAAGCCACCTCCTCTCTCCTCAAAGCATAGTCAAGAGAAACAAGTATGTTTTAACATAGCCTAAACAAAACAGCATTCTATACAGCATTCTAAAGTAAATGATTTGAGGGCTGGCAAGATAGCTCAGCAGTCTAAAGCATCTGCTTATGCAAGCTTAGGACACTGCAGGGACCACAGTTCAATCCCTGGCACCACATGCTGCATCAGCCCCACCCCCCCACCCCCGGGCAGGCTGAGCCAGCCATAACATATAAAAAAATATATATGGAATTATGGGTTACCTTCCTTTTTGGCCCTTGAGGGAGTTTGGCCTTCTTAAAGAATAGCACAAACCATCATTCGGTAAGGATTCCTATGAATCAAAGTGTGAGGTTCTCAGCATCATTCTCTAATAGCAAAATAGAAAGGAAGACAGGGCATGGGTTAAGGAAGAAGGATCAGGGAATCCTGTGTGGAGGGGACACACTTCCACTGAAGATCCCACAATCCTAGAATTCTTGGCTCAAACATATAAAGGAATTATCCAGGGATACATGTGTGTGGGGCTATGCTTACCCTGATTTGAGCACTGCATAAGATATACATGCAGAGATACTGCACAGTAATTCCTAGATATGTACAAGTTTTATGTCACTTAAAAAATGTTTAAGTTATACAAAAGCTTTCTAATAGCATGCAACAGTCTAATAAGGCCTTCATCATTGCATGTTCATTTTTAATAATGTCTTAACTTAAAATTTGTTCAGTAGCTTTTTTGAAAAACTTTCCATGTGAATATTAAAAGCCTATTTAAATTCTAGTTTAAAGATATCTCAGGGGTGGGGGCCCTGGATCTGCTCCTCAGCCAAGGGCACTTTGGTTGCTATTTTCTATTTACAAGAAAGGATATATTTCCATGTCTTAGCAGTCAGACAGGCATAAATGAATAAATTAGAATTTGCCTACATTTAAGTCTCATAACCTAAACTCCTAGACAGCTGGCTCTAATTGATTTATTATTGCTCACAGTCATTGTTTGCCAGCCAAAGCCAAATGTTAAAGAAAAGGAGAAGTTAGAAACCCAAATATGATCCCTCGGGGCCCTACTTCTGAACTCAAAGCTCTTTCGGTGCTCTGTGACTGAGGACCCGATGACGCTGACTTCTGTTCCGTGTTCAAAGGAATCTATTTGGTACACATAGTGCATTCTCAACCACCTTATCAAGGTTCCAGGTTCCCGTAGGTTGTGAGTTAGATACTAACCATAATTTACTTCTTTATGCAAGAACCAGAAACATCTGGGTATACCAGAAGTGTCAGTGGCTTCATCGCTCCTGAGATTCACAACCCTGCAACCCATCCCTCCCCACATGAGCAGCAACTCCAGTGCTTAAGTGTGTGCTGTGGCAGACATTATTGTCTCATCAGTATATAGATTTATTTTTCTTACTAGGCATGCAAAAGCCTACATGTCTTCCCTTTCATGTACTTATGAGACATTTACTGGCTCAGGCCATGAACCAAGGAGAAGTGATTCGTGTCACCTATAAGCTAAGCTAGTGACAAGTTCCGATACAACTGCTGTGCCCCATCTCCGCTTGCTCTCCTACCTGGCTAAGATGAGACATTCCAGATGCCAGAGCCACCGCCTGCCCAGCTGGTCCCTCTGTGACTACGTGGGGCACAGCTGTGTCCCCACTACCCCGCACAACACCCTACTCCATCAGCTTCCCACTCAAACTGGGTGTCCAGCTGAAGCAAAAAAGAAAATTTTATGTTAAGCCATTGAGCCCTGGGAGCTCCTGCAGCATAGCATGGCCTCTCCTGGATGACCTGGTGTCTAGCATCTCAATTAAACAATGTGTGTTTCCAGAAATTTCTTCTGTGTGACTCCAACATCCACACATATCTTGATTTTCATGAGAAAAGTTGCCCTCACATAGTCCTTCACACTCCAGACTTGACCTTGACTTCAAGGAGAAATAGAATTTGGAAGATAAAGAGAAAAGATTGTTCCACGCAGAGGAGCAGGTTCGGTCATGCTGATCATCACAAGACGTGCAAACACACACACGCGCACGTTCCACACTCCCTTCATATATACATGACTTGATAAACACATTCCTTTGATGAAAAGTAGATGATGAAAATCAAAGATGCTTAATTTCAACTTGATCCTCCAAGAGTAGATGGGGAGGTGAACAGCCACAAACCCAGGTCAATAATACCTGTTGGTATTAGAGAAGGAGGTGTTTCTCTCTCTGCATGCTTGACTTCGTCAAGGAAGCTTCTTGATATTTGGATGAAGGCATAACCACCCCAAAGGGTGTGGTATTATTCCACAAAAGTCACTTTCACACTTAACTAGGCTGATCCCTGTGCTCCCACCACATATATTTCTGAAAAGTTTAAAAGTAGAAAGGAAATTTTCAAGGATAACAGTTTCAATAGTGGTTGGTTGTATGTCTCTCTGTATGTGGCCAGGGGTAGAAAAGTAGTGTTTGTGAGATTTGTGTTTGAGTGTTGTAGCATAGGTATATATGGTATGTAGGTGCAAGAAATGTCACTATTATACTTGTCTCTATCCTGAGAAGGGCTATGGTAAGAAAAACAATTTTCGTATTTTCTTAGGGTAAAATAGATTCAATAAAATACTCTTAAGTGGAAAAAGTTACAGATTACATAGAAAGGTAGAATCATACAGAAAGAATTTTTTTAATTTGAGAACCTAATATGTTGCTAACAAGATTTGCTGTGGTCTGAATGTTTGCATCCTCCCAAAATTCATATGTTAAAACCTAATTGTGAAGGTGGTGTTGTTATTTAGAGCGCCTTTCAGAGGCAAGTAGGGAGCCCCGCTCCCCCTCTCCTCTCATGTGCCCTGCTGCGCCTCGCCCTTGTCTCCTCTCTCTCTCTCTCTCTCTCTCTCTCTCTCTCTCTCTCTCTCATCTCGTCTCACATAATTATTTTAGGTACAGCTGTGTCCTCCTCCTTCTTGTATTCCTTCCATCTGAATGACTTCACCCACATCCAAGACTTCAGTGACCACCTCTGTGTTGATGCCATCAGACCCAGATCCCAGCTCAAGTCACTCACTGGTGTCCCAGTAGTCTTTGTACTGATTAAGCACCCCTCTTGACTGCCCCAAAGGAGCCTCCACCTCAGTACGCCCTCTCATCTCCTTCCCTGGAAGTCCACTCTTCCTCCTCTTCTACAGCTGGAGTACAGAAACTATCACACACTTAGCCTTCAAGGCCTTCAAATCCTGTCTCCAAAATGTTTCTCAAATCTCTCTGTACCCCTGGTAGTTTAAGATCACTTTGGGCAGGGGGGTTGCTCAAAATGAATGCAGGGCCTTCACACTCGGCTACACTACCACCTTGGTCCTATTTATTTATCTATTTTGATGCAATAATTTGCTAAATTACTAAATTATCCAGCCTGGACTCAAACCTGTGATCCTCCTCCCTGGGCTTCCCAGGATGCCGGGATCCCAGGTATGTGCTACCTTTCCTAGCCTGGGTTCAGCCTTTGGCTTCTTTAGTTTATTCCTTATGTCTTCCAATTCACTCTCCAAACTTTTCCACTTCATTTTTCAATGCAAGTCTCATTACTTTCCTGCTTAAAATACTTTAAGAACTTCATGTAACCATCCAGGTAGAGTTCGCTTTCCTTTTAAGGTGTGTAACGCCCTGCAGGCTGGTCTGGCCTAGATGCCTGTGGGAGTCGCGCCTCACCACTACTCACATGCATGTAGTCTTCTAGCCATGCCGTGCTTCTCTGAGATTTCTTATGAGTGTTACAACCTTTTCTGTTTGCTTGTCCTTGCATAAATGTCTACATTGTCTGTATTTGTCCCCTCCCCTGCCCCTGCTATCTATGGTAATTTTTTGTTTGTCAGGAAGCGACACGTGAATTTTTATCAAATCATTACCTTTAAAAAAAAAAGCCCAGATGCTGGGCGTGGTGGCTCACGCCTGTAATCCCAGCACTCGGGAGGCTGAGGCAGGAGGATTGGTGCAAGTTCAAGACCAGCCTGGGCTACAAAAGTGAGCTCAAGACCAGCCTGAACTGCATAGCAAGACCCTGTCTCAAAATAGAAAGAAAAAAAAAAAAAAAAAACCTTGGGATTGTGATTATTTGAACATTTAGAACAAAAAAAGGAACTGTTCATAAATCAGCAGCATCTACAAACATGTGCTATCCCAAAAGATGTAAGTCCAGCCACAAATAAGTCTTTAAATCTATGACAGCTATAATCATGTCCTAACCAATAAATTTATATTATCATAATATCAGAAGAAATGTAACTAGTTTTTAGGATATAAAGAAAAGATTTATGATAATAAAGGATATTAGAAAACATAGAGGGTTTTGTTTCAGACTGATGACTGATAAAAAAAATTTGTGTTCCTTTCTATTTGTTTTTTTAAAAAAATAAGATCTAAAAAATCTGCTGTAGTAGAATGCCTCTAAGTCTATACACAATGCCTTACAAATAAAAATTTGTTTTGTTTTTTTAAGTGCATATACATTTTTTCATATATATATATATATATTATGGCCAGCTCAGCCTACCCTGGGGGATGGGGCTGGCACAGTATGTGGTGCTGGGGATTGAACTGCAGTCTCTATGGTTGCCTAAGCTTGCCTAAGGAAGCACTTCAGACCGCTGAGCCATTTCGCTGGCGCCAACAAACAAAAATTTGTTATCAAAGAGTGATTACATCTTCAGCTCATTCAGAGAGCTCCTCCTACTGTTTTCCCCAAGTATAAAAGGAATCTGAAGAGAAGCATTTTGCCTGAAGCACCAGAGCCTGACAAAAATCTAATTGTAGGAACAAAAAGATGAAAGTTCCTTTGCATTCCTCAAACAGGATGAGCCGAAGGTCAAAGCATCACAAGAGCAAATCTTCCCGTTCCTCAGGGACTTCCCCTCACACACGCACCCAAGCTTTTGTCTAGGAACCATGCTTACCTGCCACTTACAGGAGCTGTCCAGTAATAAAACCTTAGCTCAAAGCAATGCAGCTCAAATAAGAGCGCAGAAGGCAAATGACAGAGCTGTGGGAGAGAATATCTGAAAACATCACTTCCTTCCAAGGCCCGGGAGTAGTGCTTCAAGGGCAATCTGCACTCTGCATACTCATCTCCTGCAGAGGAAATGAATGGTATAATTCAGGCATAAAACAATTATTTTTTTAAACCAAATACTTAGCTGTCACTTCCCCAAGCTGGGTGTGGTAGAGCATACCTGTAATCCCAGCACTAGGAAGGCTGAAGCAAGAGGATCGATGTGAGTTCAAGACCAGCCTGGGCTACAAAAGTGAGCTCAAGGTCTGCCTGAACTGCATAGAAGACCCTGTCTCAAAAAGACAAGAATAAATAAAAAATAAATAAATAAATATCTTGACTAAAATTGAACAAGTCCAAGTGTCAGAGGCAAGATAGGAATGAACCTCTGCCTAACTCAGAGCCCAGCCTCCATGAGTGTGTGTGTGTGTGTGTGAGCACACATGCCTACTGGGGGTTGAACCGAGGGCCTTCACATTGAGCTACATCCCCACCTACAGGGGTGAGGGGCTGAAGAGATTTGCTCAAATATCTCAAGCTAAGGGACATTTCTGAGTGTGTGCTTACAACAATGCATACTATAAACTCAATGCAAGTCACAGAGAATGCGTGGAATTTTTTGTCTTATGAAATTTGAAGTGGGTCATGACCTTCCTTTTGGCTAGCTCTTTGGGAGACTATGACACGTAGTCCCTTAGCTTGAGATATTCAAGCAAATCTTCCCCTCACCTGCAGGGGTGAGGAACCAAAGAACAGGTGAAAGCAAGAAAGAGCAAAAAGTTTACCTTAAAGACATCCTGGCCTGAAAAACTTCCATGTTTTCAAGGCAAGCTATAAGCTAAATAAGCAACAGACCACTGGCCCAAGGCTACCAAACGTAATGTGTAAACAAATTGAAAGAGAAAAAAAAGTCCTAACCAACAGTTGAGTGGAGCCAATACTAAGCAACTGAGCTCTGGCCAATCACAGGTTGCACCCTGATGAGGCAAACAGGGGCTGCAAGCAGCCACTCTGCCCTCCGCTTTGTCTGTCAGTACTCACTGCAGCTGCTTAGCAAGCGGCCTGAGCCTTCTCCGATTCTGAGTACCGTGGAGTCACAAAGAGTTGTTTGCTCCAGTAAACACTGGTAAATTTAAAGTGTGGAAGTCCTTTCTTTTAACTCACCAAAGCCAAGCAACCACAGAATGGACTCTCCTGAGATAAATTTCCTTCTCTGGGAACATTCATGCCAGCACGAGCATCTGTCAGCCATCATGGCATGTCTAAGGTGAAAGTTAAGACCACCCAACCCCTAGAGGCCCTTAAATCTAGAGGCGATGTTGTGCCATAGAATAACTCTGGGTTTCCACGGTAACAGAGGTACTCCCAGATGTTAACTGTGGCCTCCAAATGAAGTTCTACTTAAAACTGGCTTTGCAAAAAAAAAAAAAAAGAAAGAAAGAAAGAAAAGAAAAAGCCAGGCATGGTGGCTCACGCTTGTAATCCCAGCACTCGGGAGGCTGAGGCAGGAGGATTGGTGCAAGTTCGAGACCAGCCTGAGCTCAAGGCCAGCCTCAACCTCATAGCGAGACCCTGTCTCAAAAAGAAAAAAAAAAAAAAAAAAAACTGACTTTGCGTCTGTGACAGCGCTGCCAGTTCCTTAGAGAGGAAACACTGACGCCGAGGCTGTGGGTGGAGTGCTTGCCCAGCAAGCCAAGGCCTTGGGTTCCATTCTCAGAACCTCATAAATGAAAAACTATTGAATCTCATCCCTAGCCAGGATCCTCACACTTCTCAAGGTCACGGGATAATTTTTAAGAGATAAAGTCAATGACCATCTCTCTGGCCTTGTCTTCCTTCACCTCTTGGCAGCAGTAGACGCTTCCTGCCTGAAGCGCTGTCTTTCCTTGGCTTCCATTACAGTATGCTTCTCAGCCCCCTGCCCACTGCCAACTGCCCCTGCCCAGACCTTCGCTGTCTCTTTTGCTGAATCCTCCTTTTTTGAGGCCCTATGTATGCCGGTGTCACCTGGGATGCAGCTCTGAAGGTCTTCTCTTGGCTCTGTAACTCTTCCTAGGTCACTTGGTCCAGCCACCGACCTGCAGGTATCATCTCTATGCAAACCATGCCCAAATCTTTATCTTTAGCAAGTTTACCTCATATCTGTGCTTCACTATCTGAGATGAGGGGCTGGTGTGATGGCTCAGTGGTCTAAAGCGTCTGCTTAGGAAAGCCTAGGCAACCGCAGGGATGGCGCTTCGATCCCCAGCACCACATGCTGCACCAGCCTCACCCCCAGGGCAGGCAGAGCCGGCCATAATATAAATAAATAAATAAATAGATAGATAGATAGATAGATAGATAGATAGATAGATAGATAGATAAAGTTAATCTTTAAAAAAATATATCTGAGATGAGCCACATTCAAATTTAACTTTTAATTTCAATGTCTTAAAACTCTTCTGCCCCAGCTCATTAGATTGTTCAGCACAAACCCATCGCTTTCTCTCAAGAGAAAATAGCCCCACATGTAATGCATCGATATCGCCTCTTATTTCTCCCTCCAAAACACATCTTGGCATCAACCACTTCCCTCTACGTCCACTATTTTCATGTTAGGCCAACCCTCCTGAGCTTCCCTAGCTACATGAAGTAGCCAGGCCGCTCCTCCAGCGCCCACAGTTGTTCTGGACCTAGAATGATTTTTTTTAACTCTTCAACAGTTCCTGACTACCCTGGGGAGGACCTCCCAGGATCCCACGGGGCTCAGTGGATGCCTGGCTCCTCCTCTCCTTCCTCTTCCTGCTCCCCGGCTTGCTGGGCTCCAGCTCCACCTCTCTCCCAGCTCGTCCAGCTTGCTCCTGCCTCAGGGACTTCACACTTCCTCTCCCTCTCCCTCTCCCTCTCCCTCT
>PVJA010040672.1:0-18369 GCA_004027025.1 Myocastor coypus | reverse complement strand
GAGGACAATATGCAATATGTCAACTTTCAAAGAAAAAAAAGGGGGAAAAGAAAAAAAAAAAGTAATGTGGATTTAGAAAGGTTAATGTTTAGTTGTTTGATCAATCTTATATACCTATATGTATTAATCTAAACTGATCCGATGATGAAAATATGTAATATAACCATTGTTAAATTTAAACAATAAAAGAATTGAAAAATAAAATAAAATAAAATAAAAAAGAAAGAAAAAGGTGAAATCACAACAGACCTCATAGAATTTGAGAAAATCATCAATAACTACTTTCAAAATCTTTACTGTCATAAGAAAAAAATAGAACAATTGAATACTTTTATAGATACATATGCATTACCAAAGATGAATCGAGAAGATATAAAAATTCTGAGCATCCAATATTTGTCAATGAAATTGAAAATGTGATAAAATCTTACCAACAAAGAAAAGCCCAGGTGCTGATGGAGTTATAGCACAATGCTATAAGAAATTTAGATATTTTATGCCAGCTCTTCTCAACTCTTCAATGAAACTGAAAGGGAAATAATTCTTCCAAACTCATTCCTGGAGGCTAGTGTTACTTTGATATCAAAACCATAGACCCAAGCCGGGCGTGGTGGCTCACGCCTGTAATCCCAGCACTCGGGAGGCTGAGGCAGGAGGATTGGTGTGAGTTCGAGACCAGCCTGGGCTACAAAAGTGAGCTCAAGGCCAGCCTCAACTGCATGGCGAGACCCTGTCTCAAAAAGACAAAAAAAAAAAAAAAAAAAAAAACCATAGACCCAGCCACAAAGACTACAAGCCAATCTACCTAATGAACATAGAAGCAAAAACTCAGAGTAAAGTACTAGCAAAAAGAATGCAGCAAATAATCAAGATTGTACATCTTGACCAAGTGGGATTTATTCCAAGAATGCTGGGATGGTTCAATATATGCAAATGAGTAAGCACATAACACATCAACAGAGCCAAAGACACATGATCTCATGATAATCTCACTAGATGCACCAACACAGTTGGCAAAGTCCAACACTCATTCATGATAAAAAATAAACCTTACAAAAATCAGAAGAGACTGTCTTTACCGGAACCTGATAAAAGCCATTTATGACAAACCAACAGCCAACATCACACTAAATGGATAAAAATTGGAAGTCTTCACTTTAAAATTAGGAATGAGAAAATGATGTATACTATCACCACTTTTATTCTATATATTTCTGGAAACATTAGACAGAACAATTATACAAGAGAGAGAAATAAGAGAAATAATGATTGGAAAGGAAAGAGTGAAATTATCATTATTCATAGATATATGATACTCTACACAGAAGACGTCAAACACTCCACCAAGACACTTTCAGACTTAAATACCAAATTCAATAGCATAGCAGGATATAAAGTCAACACTATAAAATCAATAGCATTTATTTACAATGAAAGCACCAAGATAGAATTTGGAAAACAATGCTTTTAACAATAGCATGCAGAAAAAGAAATTAAATACTTAGGAATCAATCTAACAATAAAAGTAGAAGATCTGTACAGTAAAATATATAGCACGCTGAAAAAAGAAATAAAAGATTTCAGATAATTAAAAGATATTGCTTGCTGGTGGATAGGAAGAATCAAATTGAGAAGAAAGCCACACTTTCAAAATTACTACAGATTCTCCGCGATCCTGATTAAAATACAACTAGTGTACCAACAGATCTATTTAAAACATTCCTAACATTCATTTGTAAGCAAAGGAGACCTAGAGTAGCTAAAACAATCCTGGGAAACAAAGGAAAGGCAGGAGGCATTTCAATCCCTGACTTGAAGTTATACTACAAATTTACTGTGACAAAATCAACATGGTACTGGCAAAAGCACAACCAGACTTTCAATGGTACAGATTAGCAGATACAAACACAATTAAAAACACACTCAGCCACCTTGTCTTTGACAAAGAGGCCAAACATATTCTCTGGAAGAAAGATATCCTCTATAACAAATGCTGTTGGAAAAAATGGCTTTCCACATGCCAAAGACTAAAATTGACCCATGTCTACCACCTTTTAGTAAATTACAGTCAAAATGTATCAAAGACTTAAATATCAAAATAGAAACACTAGATTTACTGGAGGAGAAAGTAGGTAGAAATCTTAAAGACCTAGAGATATATACAGTGTTCATGTACAAAAACACAACTGCACAGGAGATACTGCTAAGAATTCTCAACTGGGCTCTCACCTTATTGATAAGTTTCTGCACGTGAAAATATCAACAGAGTAGAAACTAAACCCACAAATTAGAAAAATTTATAAGTCTCTTTCCCTCAGACAAAGGACTTCTGTCTAGAACATGTAAAGAATTTTTGAAACAGGCTCCTGAAATTCAAAGGCTCAGTCGCACAAAGGATATCCAAGATGAACACACAGTTCTCAGACGAAGAAATGTAAACAGCAAGTAAATATATGAAAAAAGTTCAATAGCATTAGCCAATCAAAAAATGCAAATCGAAACAGCGCTCAAATTGTATCTCAATCCAGAAAGAATGGCTATCATTAAGAAGTCAACCAATAACAAATACCGGAGGGGATGTGCAGAAAAGGGAATCTTTCTCCACTGTTGGTAGGAGTGTATACTTACACACCCCCTATGCAAATCAGTGTGGAGATTCCTCACAAAACTATGATTAGAGGTCCCATTCAAGCCAGCTATTTCCCACCTGACTATTTTTCCAGTAGAAGTGAAAATGTCAATTAAGCAATATGTGTTCACCCATGTTTATAGCAGCACAGTTTGTCATAGCTAAATCTTGGAAACAACCCAAATGTGTAGCAACTGAGAAATGGATAAAAAGTTGTAATATTTTTACACAATAGAGTATGACTCAGCTATAAAAATTATAATTTTGAGGCTCTCTTATGTAAATGTATGCAACTAAATGCTATACTTATAAGTGAAATAAATCAGACTACTTTATGCAAAAATTGTATTGTCTTGTTAGTATAAGAACTTTAATTTGAAATATTCAAAAGATGTTGTAAAATAGAAATAGTCATCTCAAAGGTAAGGAATAACTGGGATCAGGGATCGGACAATAGAAAGAAAGAAAGGGGAAATACTTTATATATACACAGGATAGCTTGAATAATTATACTGATGACTTCTGCTGGTCTGTTAAAAGGAGCAGTTAATACTTAAATTTGTTTTTCTTTTCCTTTTTAGTTTCTTAAATTTTTTTCAAAAAATCATCTCACATGCTTATATCTGTTAATGTAAAAACAACCAATTTGAAAGCAACATTGTACAATGTAATGACATTGTTGAATTTATCTTATCTTCTTTAGTGAAATTCCGTATTTTTTCTTGCTTCTTTTTTTATTTTCTTTAAATGATGAAAAATGAAAAAAGAGGTTTAGTAATCTTCTTTTGCTAAAAGTATGGCATGGTTACAGTGCTAAGGCAGCCCTCTGCAGGATATTTGCATGTAGCAGTCAGATGTGACAGCGTGAATATATAGAGGAAGAAATTCTAGGCCTCTTCAGACTTTGAATTTCAATTTCATAGTAGAACTTAGCTGAATTGACAATTTGGGAAACTTGCTGAACGCTTTGTTGGGTGCAACTAAGCAAATTCCTGTACAGACTTGGAACTGCATTGCCGTCCTTAACTATTTTATCTTTACCACCTTTTTGCTGTTGCAACAGTATAATGTCCATGGCACAGGAAGTACATGGCTTTTACTGGCTCTTAGTAGCATATTCATTTAACACACATGAATTGAACGTTGGTGGAGACTGGAATATGCTGCCTTGAAATATGAAAGATGGTGGAGTTGAAGACAAGAAGAAGCAGATGCAGAAGAGTTCTCTGTCCTTCAGCTGTTGAAAAGTAAGACATAGATTTTAAAAGATGAAAGCTATCCTGCCCCTCCCAAGATCAAAGTTTAAAGGCAATCTCTGAACTCCAAAGGTGACTTTGGACTCTTATTTAGCTGGCATTAATATGAGAAGAATTGACATTAACGAGCTTTATTAAAAGGATTTTATCGGTCATTTATTTCCCTTCCCCTATGCTGCCACACATAGAAGTGCAAAATACTTTTCCTTAATCTTGCCAGTTCTCCTTACTGTTCTTTTGAAAATGATACAGGAAATAGAATTTAAAGCCACCTCCTTGAAAATTACCCATTTCCAGGTTTCTCTCTCTGTCTCTTTCTCTAGCATATATATATATATATATATATATATATATATATATATATATATATATATATGTTAATAAATTTGTTTTTGTCAATCTACCTCATGTTAATGAAGTCCATTTCAATCAAGCATCTATGGGAATATACTTTCTGTGGACCTGCCAATACAAAGCATGTGCTTTATAGGGTCTATGTGCCTTCTAGTGAACAAAATCCCAGCCAAATATTTATCCAGCAGGAAAAAGCAATGATCACAAAGGCACACGCAAAGTCTCCTTTAAGCAATGCAGGAACTGAACATGGAGTCATTAGTTGACCGTTGACTGCTATTGCCCGTGCTCCTTTGAAATCTTTCATGCCATCTTTAAGTCAAATACTCTGATGTGGTTTGTATTACAGAATGAGAGTAAGAGTAGTATTTACTGACAATGTCATTTGTAGAAGGCATTTTTCCAGGCGATTTACCTTGGGAAACTTATTCCTTATAGAGCACACAGGAAGGCATAATTTACTCCAAATTTAGAAATGAGGAAATGGAGGATCAGAGAGGTCTAGCAAGTTGTCAGAGCTTAGACAGCAAGTAACCTATGTGAATGGAATTTCTTTCCAAGAATTACTTCAGGGATTGTAGTCATATTTTTGTAGTCCTGATTAAAATCTGCTCTATCACAAAATGAATACTAGCAAATCACAATAGCTCAGAGAATAAAGTGACCGTGTATTTGTTAATAGAAGTTCATATAACCTATATGATGAGGTCAGAATTTCATTCATTAAAATAAATTATGCAGTACTTAAAATTGAATCATTTCCTCCGCCCCAAGGTCTCTTCATAAGTTCACCTTTCAGTGATAGCTTGTTGTCTTGTACATTTTAGCATTACACTTCAATATTTCTGAAAATATGACAAGATCATCAAATTAAAGACTTTTGAAGAAAAAGTAACAGGAAAAATGGAAAATAATTTCTCATGAAATGTCATTTCTCTGAGAAATAATATTCTCTCTTGTCCTTTAGTTATGCTATTAGCCATCAATCACTGTTTCCCTAGTATAAAAATACTTTTCATGGGTAGTGGATGCTTAGCTGTTTCTAACTTTCCTTATTATTCTAAATGTGATTGAAATATACTTTTATTAGTCTATTATATTCTAAATAAATAAACAAGATTGTAAAAAGATTGTTGCTGTCATAATTCTCGTTTTATTTCTCCATTCATGCTTCCTCTTGTTCCTTTCTACAACCCTTCCAAAACAGCTTTAACATTCAGAAGCTCAACAGTGTCCACTAGTGGCCGAATAAAAGCACAACAACGTTATTACAAAGGAAAATTTATTAGGTTAAATGTGGATTTTCTCCAGAGACTATTATCTATATTGTTAAAATGACTCTTCTAGGAAATATTCAGCTTTTATGACATATTAGACAATGAGATTTATTTATTTATTTTTAAACTTAGTTTTAATAAGAAAGAAAGCAATGAGACAATTTCAGAATAGGTTAGTAGGACAGTTTATAATAATTAATATACTGCATATTGTTATCTTCAAAGTATTTATTCAGAGTACGAGATGCAGACATGATATGTCTAAGTACTATTAATACAAATCTTTATTCTTGTTGAACTAAGAAAAAGTAGTAGTTGTATATCTATTATATATATATATATATATATATATATATATATATATCTGTATACACAGATATATTCTCACTATAAAATGATCCTTCATTTATATCCCCCCTTTTGTTTTGTTTTGTCAGAGTTGAGTGTTCCATTGCCATTCAAATATTGTAGGTGCAGGGCCAGTGAGATGGCTCAGTGGTCTAAAGCACCTGCTCAGGCAAGCTTAGGTAACTGCAGGGATTGTGGTTCGATCCCTGGCACCACAGGCTGTGCCAGCTGCACCCACAGGGCAGGCTGAGTCAGCCGTAATATATAAAAAAAATTGTAGGTGCATGCCTTCAGCAAAATAACACAATATAGTCCCATATTTCATAACCATCCAGAAGAAATGTATAACTATGAGATATAAAAAGGAAAGCCATACCAATATGCTGAGCTGTAAAAGGCTCAACACCTTTTGACATTGCTGGTTCTGTGTATAGACAATAAGATTTTCAGAAAAAATTTCATTCTTTGTTTTTTTATAAAGAAAACCCTGCTTTCATATAAAATTCAAGTATAATATTAGAAACTAACATTCTTAAAACTTTTGATTTTTGTTGTTTCAGTGTCACCTAAAATAAAAAGTGTCCTTGGTTCTGAAGCCTACCTCATTATCAATCCTTAGATAAAATATTAATTCTTTTTATTTTTTTAAAAAATATTGGTACATTCCCAATAACTGATACAATACATATTGTTGTCCTTGTAGTACATATATAGAGCACAGGGTGTTGACATGATAATTTTTCTAATCAATGTTGGCACAAAAAATTTCTTCTAATTGAACTAAGACAAAGTAGTTGCATAAATAGTGCAGTATGTTTGAAGTCATTTCATCATCTTATGCTTAAGTCCTTGGTTTCCATTCAGCTGCATTATGCCTTTATGTTTTTATTTCTTCTTTTGAGTTCTTACATTAGGGAGACTATATGATATTTATACACGTAGGTCTGCTTTATTTAACTTATGAGTATATGCTCAAGATACATACAATTATATATGAAGTCTTCTAGCTTATCATTCTTTATAGCTAAGTAATATTCCATTGTATAAACATACCACTTCTTTTTCAACCATTCTTCAGATGATGGGCATTTTGGTTTATCCCAAGATTTGTCTATCACAAATTGGGCTGCTATGAACATAGGTGCACAGATATCACTATGATATGATGTTTTCAGTACTTCTGGGAACATTCTCAGTGGGGGGATAGCTGGATTGAATGGGATTTCCAGTTCTAGGTTTTAAAAGAGTCTCCACATTGCTCTCCATAATGGTTGCACCAGTCTGCATTCCCACCAGCAGTGGAAAAGAGTTCTTTTTCCCCCATAGCCTCTACAACATTTGTTGTTGGTTGATTTCTTTATGATAGCCATTCTTTCTAAGGTGAGATGGTATCTAAGTGTTTTGATTTGCATTTCATGAATGGCTAGCGACGTGGAGCATTTCTTCATGTATTTATAGGTTTGCTGAATTTCTTTCTCTGAGAAGTGTGTTCATCTCAGATGCCTATTTCTGGATTGGGTCTTTGAATTTTGAGACTCTAACGTTTTGTAATTCTTTATAAATTCTAGATAGAAGAACTTCGTCTCAATACATATTTGTTAATTTTTTTGAAATTTGTCTGTTGTCCTTTCCACTCTGTTGGTAATTTCTTTTGACATGCAAAAACTTCTCAGCCAGCGCAAGTCCCAGTTGTTGAGTCTTTAAACTGTTAAATGCACATTTTGATTTTTGTCCATGAGCTACTTGTCTCCTCCAAAGTCTTTAAGATTTCCTCTCCGTTATCTTCCAGGAGATTTAGTGTTTCTCTTTTTAATATTTATATCTTATATCCATTTTGACTTTAGTTTACTGCGTGGTGACTGACCCGGGTCAGTTTTAGTTTGCGGCATGTAGAGATCCAGTCTTTCCAGAACCATTTGTTAAAGAAGCTATCTTTCTTCCAGTCAACATGTTTGGCCCCTATGTTGAAAATAAGGTGGTTGACTGTGTTTGTGCTTGCTTCTGCATCTTCTAATCTACCCTATTGATCGTCAGGTCTATTCTTTTGCCAACCATGCTGATTTTATCACAGTAGCTCTATAGTATACGCTTAGGTCAGGGATTGTAATTCCTCCTGCCTTATCATTGTTGCCCAGGATTGTGTTTGAAATTCTAGGTCTTTTCTGGTTCCAGAAAATTTTTAGGCAAGATTTCTCCAGATCTCAGTGTGTTTGTTATCTGTGTAGAGAAATGCTATTGACTTTTGTGTGTTGATGTAGCCTGCTAGCTACTGAATTTGTGTAGTAATTCTAGTACCATGTTGGTGAAGTTTTTTGGGTCTTTCAAGTAGATTGTCATATCATCTGCAAATAATGATAATCTAACGTCTTCTTTACCTATTCTTATTCCCTTTATTTCTCACTCTTATCTAATGACTGTAGCTAGGGATTCCAGATCTATATTGAATAAGAGTGGTAAAGGAGGACACCTTTGTCTTGTACGAGATCTGAGAATAAAGACTTTATTTTTTCTCCATTTAGAATTATGTTCACCATTGAATTGTCATAGATGGCTCTTATCAGATTTCGATTTTCATTAAGATTTTGAACATGAATGACTGTTGACTTTGTCAAAAACTTTTTCTTTATCAATTCAGATGATCATGTGATTTTTGGTTTTGGCTCTATTGATATAGTATATTACATTTGTAAAGCTGCATACATTAAACCATCCTTGCATCCCTGGGATGAATCCTACCTGCTCATAGTACATAATCTTCATAATTTGCTGTATTCTATTGTCAAAGATTTTATTGAGAATTTTTGCATCTACGTTCATGACAGAAATTGGTCTGTAGTTCTCTTCTTTAGTTAGTTGAATCTCTGGTTTTGGTGTCAGTGTAAAACTTGCCTCTAGGAATGATTTTGGGAGGATCATTTCTTTTTCAATTTCACTGAAGAGTTTGAGGAGTATTAGGACTATGTCTTCTGCAAATTCCTTGTAGAACTCAGTGGTGAGTTCAACAGGAACTAGACTTTTCTTTAGAAAAGTAGAATTTTTATTACTGTTTGTATTTCATTGGCTGTTACTGGGTTATTGAGAGTTCTTATATCTTCTTCATTCAGTTTGGGTAATTTGTACTTTTCTAGGATTCTGTCCATTTCATCTATGTCAGTTCTGTGAGAGTAAAGATTCTTAAAGTAGTTATTAATGTTCCTATGAATCTCTGCTGGGGCTGTAGTAATTTTACCCTTTTCATTCCTTATTGATTTAATTCGAGTCCTTTTTTTCCTCTTTTTGATGAAGTTAGCTAGGTGCTTATTAATTTTGTTTAATCTTTCAAGAAACCAACTTTTTGATTCATTAATTCTTTGTATTGACTTCTTTGTCTCTATTGAATTAATTTCTGCTCTAATTTTATTTTATTTTATTTTATTTTATTTTATTTTATGTTATTTTATTTTGTCTTTTTGAGACAGGGTCTCGCTATGCAGTTCAGGCTGGCCTTGAGCTCACTTTCGTAGCTCAGGCTGGTCTCGAACTCGCACCGATCCTCCTGCCTCAGCCTCCCAAGTGCTGGGATTACAGGTGTGCGCCACCATGCCTGGCTTCTGCTCTAATTTTATAATTTCCTCCTGCATTGCACTTTTGGTTTCATTTGCTCTTCATTTTCTAGTCAGTTTAGGTGCTTCATAAGAGTATTTATTTGTTCCCATTCTGTTTTTTTTTTTTTAATGTGTGAGTTCAGAGCTATAGATTTCCCTCAAAGAATTGCTTTCATTGCAACCCATAAATTCCAGTGGGTTGTGCTTGAATTTTCCTTAAATTGTAAATATTGCTTAATTTCATCTATAACCCACTTGTTGCTCAGAAGGGTGCTGTTTAACTTCCATGTATTTCTGGGGTTCTTAAGATTTCTGTCGTAATTTATTTCGTTTCATTACACTGTGGTCAGATAATAAGCATGGAATAATTTTTTTCTTGCATATACTTAAGCATGAACTGTGTAGTAGTATGTGATCTATTTTGGAAAATGTGCCATGTGCAACTGAAAAAAATGTGTATTCAGAAGTGGTTCGGTGGAACATTCTGCGTATGTCCAACAAGTCCAGTTGTTCTGAGTTCTGGTTCAATTCTGCTAATTCTTTGCTAAATTTTGTCCACTTACCCTACCATTTTGGGATAAAGGGGTGTTAAGTTCTCCTGTTACAGTTGTGGTATTGGATAATAGATTTTTCATATCCATTAAGATTTGTCTTATATAACTTGGTGCTCCCATGTTGAATGCATATATATTTATGAGTGTTACCTCTTCATCTTGAATTTTTCACCTAAACAGTATGAAGTTGCCTTCTTTATTTAATTTGATCAATCTTGGTTTGAAGTTTAGACTGTCTGCAAACAGGATTGCTATGCCTGCTTTCTTTTTGTGTTGCTGGAGTATGTAGTATTGTCTTCCATCCTTTAACGTTTAGTCTATGACTTTCTTTATCAGTTAAGTGTATTTCTTGTATACAGCATATTGTTGGATTTAGCTTCGTTATCCACTCTGCCAGTCTATTTCTTTCAGTTGGAGAACTGAGTCCATTTACATTGATGGGCATAATTGAAATGTATTGACTTATGATTGATATGTCTTTTACTTATTATTATTTATTTCTTTTTCTCCTGCGTTTAATTGGTTGCCCTATTTGTTGGATTTTTTTTCTGCTTTCATTATCATAGGGATGATCTGAGACAGCAATTGAGACTGGGTGTGGTAGCACACACTTATGTTACCAGCTCTTGGGAGGCTGTAAACAGGCAGATCACTACAAGTCTGATCTAGTAGTGAGATGATAAACACCCTGTAGACCCTTCCCTAAAATACAAAAAACAAAAAACAAAACAAAAAAAAAAAAACCCTGAATACATTGCATATTCTTATCTTCATAGTGGTTGTTCAGAGAACAAGATGCAGACATGATATCTACTAAACAGTATTAGTACAAATCTTTCTTTTCATTGAACTAAGAGAAAGTAGCTATATATCTATCCTATTTTGGCAGAATGGTGGCTGTTTATAGCTAGTTGTCCCCCCAAAGCCTCATGCAGTCGTGGGGTGGGGACTTCTGGAGTTTGAGACTTGACTCATGATCCACTGGGATTATGTGTTTTAGTACTGATGGGACTATGGGTCTGAGTACTTCTGGGATTATGGGTGTGGCCTAAGGTGGACAGGCTGAAGCAGAGCGCCTGATTGGAATATAAAGAGAGACAGAGAGACAGACTAAAGCTGTTGCTTTCTGCTACCCTGGTTGGTCAGTAGCCTCTGTCGCTATTGTTGCTGTTCTGCCACCATGAACTGGATGCTCTCTGACCTGTTCCACTCAGCCTTGGGCCAGCTGAATATTGACTGAAACTTCCAGTAACTGGGAACTAAATAAACCTTTCTTTCCTTCATTTTAAGTGTCGGGTATTCGCCCCAGCCAGGAGAGAAGAGTAACTAACACAATGGCCTATTTTGCATGAATTTTATATATGTATATATATATATATATATATATATATATATATATATATATATATATATACATATATATAGTCTTTCGAAAAACTAAGAAAAACTATCAGGATAAATGAAATATCTTAACACACCTATTGAAATATTTTTGAGACAATAGACTAGATATTTTGGGGCACTGTTTCAGATTCTACAGCAAAAATGAAAATAACTTAATAAATGGTAATGCATAATTAGCAAAAACTTCAGATAATAAGACAAATGCAAATTAAAATGACACTGAGATACTATTTTAACCCAGAAAGAATAGTTATCATCAAAAGATATAATAACGACAAATGATGATGAGGATTTTTGGGGAAAGAAAATCTTGTGCACTGTTGGTGGTGATGTAAACTAATACAACTTTTGCTGGGTTTGTTAGCACTGAAGCATCCTTCTAAAGGCAGTTCATAGGTTCTATCTGTGTTGAACAAACAATTGGTTGAGACAAGTGCAAATACTAGTGAGGTTTTCTTTTTATCAAAGGTAACAAAATAAAAGAAACATGCTCTGAAGAATAAGTTCAGGCCAACAAAATGTTAGGAAAGAGATGTATCCTGCAAAAACAGAGGGGCCACAAAAAAAGTTAACAGTGGTCCTTGCTTGAAGGTGGCTGTGTTTTTCTATCTCACGCTCCTCACGCTGATACCAGTTCTAGGCCATCCTATCAAACACCTGCACAACTTTATAGGGCTGTGGGAACTGTTTTGACATGTGTCCTAGAATTTTGTAATTAGCAGGTCACACCCATTTCCCCAGCCAGTTTGCCAGGCCCTAATCTCTTGCCTCAAAATCACTATGCAAATCATCATAGGCATTCTCTAAAAATTAAAAATAGAAATTCCATTTGACCTATCTATCCACCTTCTATGTGTTTTCTTAAAATGGTTAAACACATAATACTACAGTGATACATGCATATTCACTTTTGTAGCAGCAAAACCCATCATACGTAAATCTTATATATAGATAAGATAGAACCTATGAACTGCCTTTAGAAGGATGCTTAGAAGCCATTATATTCTTCATAAAGGAAATGTGTTTATGCACAACAGGCTATCATTCAGCCATGCAATGTAAAAAATAATGTGTTAGTAAGCAAATAAATGCAGTTTGACAACAGAAGAACATTGTAAGGCCTGGAAGAAAGCTAAGTGGAATACATGCCTGTCTGGCAAGTGCAAGGTCTTGAGTTCATCCCCAATACCATAACCAAACAAAAAACCAACCAACCAACCAAAAGCAGTGTATTAAGTGAAATAAGTCAGATGCACGAGCTTAAAAATTTTACAATTTCTATCATATGAAAACAATTAGAATACATATAGTCAAGAATTATATTGCTAATAATTTGGATTGAAGGTGTTCTGTAAGATAAATAAAGATTTCTGGTAAATTTTAACTTGATAAACAAGTGATGTCTTATAATACATGTATTATATTATATCAAACACAGTATGATAACAACTAGATTTTTCTCTCTCTGATTTGATATACAAGTGTTTTGGTTTATGAGTAGAATGAATTACGGCTTCCAACCAAGTTTCTTTAAGGGAAAGAAAATTCTCAAAAAGGGAAGTATAACTGGGATGAGAGAAGGGAGAAAGGAAGAGATAGATAGATAGATAGATAGATAGATAGATAGACAAATAGATGATAGACACTATACCATATTTCAATTTCTCTTTCTGTGCAATCCTCCTTTCTTTTCCTAGACATCCTCACACATTTTGATTCTATGAGCACCTTACTTAAAATTTCTGCATTCCATCTCAGAATCTGTTTTCTAGGGAACCTCATCGGAGGACTGGCCAGTATGTTCCCAAATCCTATCCTTAGAAATCTTAAGTGGGTCTGGAAAATTATAAGACCAAGTACTATGCATTTAAAAAGTTCCCTGAGTAATACTGACATATGTGTTCAGTCTCCTGATCATATTTTGGGTAACACTGTTGTCCAAAGACTTGATTTTTTTTCCTGTTAACACATTTAGTGACAGAAAAATCCTATGACAAAATCATACAAGAAGATCCAATCAGCACTAGACCAATAGAATCATGCAGAAGTTTATTAAACAGCACTAGAGCACATTAAATTATGATGAGTACCGGTGAACGGGGTTGTACTTCAGGACAAAATAAACAAGCAAGGAGTATGGAATGTGTTTCACATTTCTCATTGTTGAGACAAAATATGGTGACCACATGTTAATGGAGGAGACATTTACTTAGCTCAGAGTTTGTAGAAGTTTCAGTACATAATCAAAGGCAGGAAAACATGGCAGAGGAGTATAGCAGAGGAAGTGCAGTTCATGACATGGCAAACAGAAGGCAAGGAAGTTGCAGCAACACTCTACCTCTTCCTCTTATCTCCTACAGGCTAACCAACTTCTGGGCAATTCCACTCACACCTAGGGTGGGCCTTGCCATTATTCACACCCAGAACCGTGCTTCACCAATTAGTAGGCTAGATTAGTAGCCATGCATATTAATCCCAGCATCACACACTCTAGATGCAGCCACCTCATGAGTACATGAGGCTTTAGGGGAACATCTGGATACAAGCTAAAACACAGTGGTACCTTGTTCGCATGGGAGGATGTGATGGATTTATTTGAATAATTTCATGATGTGGCAGGAAAGTGAAATGTATTAATTTGAGAACCAGGTAGAACCAGTGGTATGACAGTTTAAGGGAAACTATCTGGGTAAGGAGCCTTTACAACTCAGTGAGTTCATAGCTTGTAAGAGTAGGGGAGGGTGTACTTTGGATTTTGGAGTCTTGTGAGGTTCAGTGATGTCAAGGTAGCATACTAAATATTAGACCTGACTATATAAAGATGTACAGAGTTCCTGAAGTACAAATAATTATCATTTCCTCTGTTTTATAAAATACCTATAAAGACTTCCATAAAGACTTTTTTTAAGGATTAGGCACTTTTCAGCTATGGAACAGGAATATTTCTGACTATATTTTCTATGGATGAGTTTTAAATAATTAGTCATGTCAGGTATGCTTGCCACAATCAACAAATAAATCTAAAAATAAATGAATAGAAACAAAACAACTTTCTTGAATGTTACAGCTACATTGTTTTACAGCTATGCTTTGTCTAGTACTATTTATTCTTATGTTCTGCAGCCCCCATGAGAGTGGATTTTCATGTGGGCCATTGTTCTTATTACTGCGTTTGGTGTCCCTCTTTTATTCTGATAAGACTGCTTCATATTTCTTCAGTCTTGATTTCTATTACATAAACAGAAGCCTTCAGAGAATTTCCACTTCTCATGGCTTTCTTGTACAAGTTTTACACTGTACTTCCAGAAAGATTTTTGAGTCCCATAGGTTCTCAGCTTCATTCAAGATTTTGCCTCAGAGATGATTTTCAAACAATTTGTTTAATCCCTGACTTTTTTCCACTATAGTAGCTTCTCAGATTTTTCTTGTTGTTTCACTGCGTGTAGACCTACTAACTATAGCTTGGGCTTCCAGTGGTTCTTAATTCTGTATGAAGTCATAGACCATGTAGAATTCTAGGTCAGGAGAACACTTTGGAGCATGCTCTGTCTCTCTCAGGGTTTATTTCTTTACAAGGACATTGTAGTTTTTAAGTGGAAATATTTACTTATACCAAGTCTATTTTCTGTATATTCTAGTGAAAAAATTGTTTCTGGGTGCAGTGGTACCTCAGGACAGCATCTTCATAGAAGTAATCAAGTTAAAATTAGGTAACAAGGACAATGTCACTCAAAATGATGGTCATCCTTACTAAAAGACAAAGTCTCTATGAAGAGACAAGTACATGGAGGTAAAAAGACTGTGAAGAGACGTAAGAAGATAAGAATCTACAAGTCAAAGCCAAATACCCAAACAACATTTTATTGTGCTTAGAAGAAACCAACCCTGCCAACACCTTTGGCTGGAGTTTAAGGCTTTCAAGCTATGGAGCCATAAATTTCTTCTGTTTATGCTACATACTTTGTGGTACTTTGCTATGTAGCCCTGGCAATTAGAAAGAGTGCAACCTTTTTAGGTTTATTCAGTGCTTTACAAAAAAATTCTCCTTGTAGGCATACGTATATAGATTAATAACTCCTTATTTCTCTCTGTGTTGCTAGAAACTAACTTTTTGATCTACTCTGAATAGTTAAGTTTTATAAACATTTTATTGTCCTACATGTTATGATTATCATCTAAGACTTCATTGCCCACACAATCCATCTGACAATTTTCTGTATTTCGTAGTCAATGATCCTTAGTTTTGTTTTATTTTAGCTAGTTATATAATCACCTTCCATTATTGTTATCACCAAAAACTTCTTTGCAAAGTCCTAATGTTAACAAGCTCACTGATTGATTATAACTACATTGAAAAGAGTTTGGGAACGAGCTATGATTTTCAGACCTGCTAAGATACTAGTATGTGCGGATGCCAACTCTTCACACTCTAGGATCTAGCTGGATAATGTGATGATGACCTTACTGTTGTTGAATGGAGGTGGATAGATCCTATCTGCAGAGTCAGATATTTCAAAATAACCCTGACTATATATGGCCTTTGATTCTAAGATTGAGAACAACTGAGTGGTCTAGGAAATATCATGCAGCCACGACTCAGATCACTCATAGTAAGTGCAAGTATCTTTCTTTTCAAATTTCTTTATGGTGTTCAAAGTGCTACCTCCAACTAAAGTTGATAGGATAGTCCCAAAATGCAAGAATGGAAGCAGGTACTGAGTAATTAAATGTCTCCATGCTGACAACATACAGTTGCTTCTCAACAGATGATGAGATACATTTTGATAAACCCAACATAGGTTGAAAATGTTTTAAAAGACCTAACCTACCAAACACCATACCTTCACCTAAACTGTTTCAATGTGCTCAGAAAATGTACTTTAGCTTGCATTTGAGCAATCTTGTAACACATAATCTTTATAAAAAAAGTATTGATTATTTCGTGTAACTAGTTAAATATAGTAGGGCCTCAGTTTATGAACTTATTTGTTTTATGATTTTAATGAAGATGGCTGAATTTGTACCTGTGTAGAGAAGATGGCCTTGGACAAATTTTTGATGCAATGTAGAGTTTGTGAACAAAGTAAATTTTTCCTACTTTTATTTGCCAAACTCATTGTAAGCAAACAGAATTGTGTTCTTGGATTGAGGTATCCCTATGTCTGTATCCAAAACACCTGGCAACACAAGACAGCATAGTGCTAGCTACTTACTTTCATAAAGGTGGGGTTGTCTAGAGACAGCAGCTGTTCAGTACTGGTAGAGAGGACGACAATGTGTATGACCTGGCTGCAAAAAGATTAAAATTAAAAAGTTCACGTTGGTTTGCCCTGAATCCCTATCAATCATAGACCATTGTAATGTGGAAAAAGTGTCAAGCCAACCCAATTGTGGAAGATTATAAGAATATGAATACTGTAGACATTCACTCTCAGTGGCCTCTCTCAGGCACACTGACTCCCAAATTGGCCCAAACTCTTATGACTTCTCCTAGAAGCAATTATGGAATTCTACAATTTAGAAGAAAGATTGAAAGCACCAGCTTTGTAGGCAGACAGATTAGGATTTGACCCTTGGTATGCCTTATTTTAGCTATATTTTTGAGCATAATATCTAATCTTTTTTATCTTCACTTTCCATGTATTTAAAGTGAAGATAATTATAATAGTGGCTTTGTAGAATTTTTGAAGATTAAATAAAAGTGATGATATATAAAGTGCTTAGTATGAGATGAGTAATTTTAGCTATTAATTATAATATATTCTTTAACCTAGTAAGTGAAATAAATTGCTTCTTTTCCGGTTTTTCACTCTAACCCAAATGATGCTTCTATCTATTTATAAAGGCTTGAAGCTGCTCACACTGATAAGAGGCAGTTTAGCAAGGGTCAGAGCTAAAGACACATCCACATTCACCAGCACAGAGCATCCAGCTTTTCTTCTCCTCAGCCATTTAGGGTAAGAAGTGTGACACCTGCTCCAGAGGTTCGTTTTCCCCCCATCATACCGTGTTTACCAGGTCAGGGATTGGAAGGCAGCTGCCAGTTCATCTTTGTTATAGTAACAGGAGTTCTTCCGGAGTTTGTGATTTTAAGGAAAATTTCCAAATCTCTTTCTCACAAGGAATAAGGCCAGGGGCCTGAATGTCTATCAGGGCCAGGGGTTAAGGCCTGTGGACCCAGTTTAGGTCTGCAGCAGGGAGAACCAGGAGTGTAACATATACTGACACAATACTGAAAGAGTGTCTGTCAGCCAACACAGCAAAAGAGGCGAGGTCTGCTGCACCAAGTGACAGGTTGGTGCCTGTGATAAACAGGTGCTAAGTTATAAACAGAGATGTGAGCTATCAGAAAGTGGGAACTGTTGACAACCATTGGGAGAGGGGATACCTTAATGTCGGAGAGGATCCAAAAAAAAGAGGGTTTACAATCACATTGTCCTATAAATCCACATGTTTGAGTCTATTTCTTTTAGATTTTGTGAACTGAGGATAAAGAGAATTTTTTTGAGGTTTATAATAGAAACTTTATTGGAAAAGAAAGCTTCTGCCCAAGAAGGGAACAGAAGGGAGGCCTGAGTGTGTTGCCCCCAAGAGGAATTTCTTTGGTATTATCTTCCCAATTCTGGGCATGTGTTAAAACATAATGATAAAAATATTTTTTGATGGCGCAGCGGGATGGCTCAGTGGTCTAAAGCACCTGCTTGGGGAAGCTTGGGCAGCTGCAGGGACTGTGGTTCGATCCCCAGCACCACATGCTGTGCCAGCCCTGCCCTCAGGGTGGGCTGAGCCGGCCATGAAAATGAGTGAATAAACAAACAAAGGTTCTGAAACAAGAATAAAAATAATAAATAAAATAAATTCTTTTTTTTTTTTGTCTTTTTTTGAGACAAGGTCTCGCTATGCAGTTGAGGCTGGCCTTGAGCTCACTTTTGTAGCCCAGGCTGGTCTCGAACTCACACCAAT